>JADBJO010008684.1:75507-90507 GCA_016801955.1 Conus betulinus
AGGACACATACACAAACACGGACACACACACACACACCACACACACACACACACACACACACACACACACACGCACGCAAGAGTCAAGGGAAGACACGGGGAACAGTTGACAGCCCAGAGGAGACGCCAGCCACGGGACGACAGCTCAGCGGAGACGCCAGCAACGGGACGACAGCCCAGAGGAGACGCCAGCCACGGGACGACAGCTCAGCGGAGACGCCAACAACGGGACGACAGCTCAGAGGAGACGCCAGCCACGGGACGACAGCTCAGCGGAGACGCCAGCCACGGGACGACAGCTCAGCGGAGACGCCAGCCACGGGACGACAGCTCGGAGGAGACGCCAGCCACGGGACAGACAGCCCGGAGGAGATGACAGCTCGGAAGAGACGCCAGCCACGGGACGGACAGCCCGGAGGAGACGACAGCTCGGAGGAGACGCCAGCCACAGGACGGACAGCTCGGAGGAGACGCCAGCCACGGGACGACAGCCCAGAGGAGACGACAGCTCGGAGGAGACGCCAGCCACGGGACGACAGCCCAGAGGAGACGCTAGCCACGGGACGACAGCTTAGAGGAGACACCAGCCACGGGACGACAGCTCAGAGAAGGACGCCAGCCACGGGACGACAGCTCAGAGAAGGACGGCAGCCACGGGACGACAGCTCAGAGAAGGACGCCAGCCACGGGACGACAGCTCAGAGAAGGGCGCCAGCCACGGGACGACAGCTCAGAGAAGGGCGCCAGCCACAGGACGACAGCTCGGAGACGCCAGCCACGGGACGACAGCTCAGAAGAAACGCCAGGAAGAGGAGGACTGCGCAGAGGACACCAGCAGGAGCAAGGTGACGGCATAGACCACAGCTTCACACAGAGGCGCAGGTGAGACGCGTGGGACAGGCTAATGACGTCAGAGTGTTTGGACATTTGTTTTCAAATTCCGAGTATTCCTGCGATGTGCAAATAATCCCATTCCATTCCATTCCATCCTTCAGAGATGTCCTAAATCGTTGAATGATACTACCAGATAGATTTTCGGGGAAGGTCTGGGTGGTGGTGGAGGGGGAGGGGGAGGGGAGGGGCGGGTGGGAGAGAGGGGGGTACAGAAGAGGAGTTTTTGTGTCGCGTGCCTGTTACAATACCCGAGCACTTACTGTAGATAAGAAGGGACGTTTCTGAATTTTCGTTTCATGAAAAAAGTCGTTACAATATAACGTTTTAACAACTTCTGCAAATGTAAATTTTTTGTTTCTGTTTTATGAAAAACGTTGAATTTTCCTAAAACGGAGTCGGTGTCGCGGGGGAAATGGTTTACTTTTACAGGCACCTTGACAGCGTCCAACTTCTAGGACCAGTCTGTCAGAATGTCATTCCGAAAAACAGAACTGAAACCAGCGACATGAGCCTCGGACCTCCAGTTGGTACTGAAGGTGTCGTCAGACTCCTTGATCAGAGATTGAAGTCGGCTCATTGTTCGGTCCAGTGCGGGTAACACCGGGGAACAGAGCAGAACTGCCTGTTGGTACACAGATAAGAGACAAGATAAAGAGGAAATAGCATCGGTTTCAGTCTGCTGTGTGTTGTCATCATGGTAGGCCGTTTGTCGTTATGATCGTAACGAGTTCAGTCTTGATATGGGGCCGGAATAGCTCAGTTGGCGCCGGACTCGTGATCCTGGTGTTGCGGGGTTCGAGTTTCGGTACAGGGGGATTTTTCCCTCGGAGTTAACATTGGTTCTGACTCCTTTCCCATACCGTCCTTCAAATGAGACTATAAACTGAGGTTCCGTGTGTCAACGCACGCACATCATCTTGCACACACGTAAAATCCCACCACCAACTTTAGGAAGAGAAGGCCAGTTTGGCCGTTGGTATGGATGACACGTTACATATAGCATGCACCTTCCCTGAAGTTGGAATATGGCTGCCTTGATGGCAGGATAAAGAAAGGATCAAACACACATACAGGCAGTGTCCGCACAGGAGTATGAGCCTGCGTACGCAGAAAGAAAAAGTCTGTCTGTGTAAGCCGTCTTTGGCTTGCCCGCCTTTCGGAGGTCCTCCTTCAACCGCAGGGAGTCATTGCCATATACACGCCCATACAAGCCAAGCCTATGAACCTTGGAGAGGATGGTGTCTGCCAGCATGTTTGTTTTCAGCCTGACAGTATTTCTGTGTAGTGTTCATTCTGTGACCTGCAGATGATCCGTCGATCAGAAACGGGTCTGAAACGCTCGGATTTACCGTTGGCTTCTTTAATCTTCAAAAGATTTTGCCCAAATTTGGAACTGCGGAGTCTCGGAATTCTGCGATGTTTGGCCGAAAAGGCGAGCGACATGCAAACAGAGCTTTGTGTTTTATCAGTGGCGTGGCGGTTTGCAGAGTGCTTTGTGTCATCTGATGCATACACTAATTACTGATGGAGGATCTAGTTGCAGAGTGAAACGACTGCAGGCGGAAATCTAAAATCTTAAACGCCTACCTTGCGCTGAAAAGATCAAAGCTTAAGTGATAACTCGTTCATTTTCATTGTCCTAATTGTGTCTTGCCTAAAGAAGACCTAAGAGGTTGAAACGCGTTGTTTTTTTTTCTTGTGTTTTGTCTTGTGACTCGTTTTGTCCATGTTTCTCTTGGCGGTTCGCTAACATTTAAGATTTATTAATGGAGGAGAACGGGTTTAACACAGAAATACAAACAACTTAACCACCGACTCAACTTCTTAAAAAGTTTCAAATGTCTTCACTGTTGCCTCAAACAGAATGTTGTCGTCCTTAAGGACGAGAGCAGAATGTTGTAATCATGTACTATGATTATCTCCCCTTTTCCCCCCTGCGCCATCACTAATAACGGTTTGTGATCGTCGGTGGGCTTCATAATAAAAATTGTCACTCTCTTAACACTAGTGGATGACGCCCCTCCCGCGTAGACAGCCTTAAACTCAAATTTCGTGCGCTGTAAGAGCAGTAGTTATAAATTCCATTGCTCTGAAAAAAAAAAAAGCGTGACAGATAATTATGGTCTGAGATGTTAGGCAAAGTAGAAACAATGTTATTGCAGTCACGCCATGGCATTCCGCGTGTACTTCTCCAGTCAAGTAGAAAAATGTGTTGTGATGACGATTAGCCTGAAAATCAAAAGCTGCAAAGAAAACGCGGATTTTTTTTTCTTTTGAACAGGGCGAGGAACTGCTACATCAACGACCAGGGGAACGGGAGACCAGGTCACGTGAACTCGGAGAATGGAGCTGTGACGAGATGAGTGCTGGTTTTCTTCTCGTTCTTCTTCCTCCTCTTTCCTCCGTCTGTCCTTTCTTCCTCCTGCTCTGTTCCAGTGCAGGGTTCCTCTTCAACCATATGTCACTTTTTTTTTTGTCTGTCTGTACGGGACGGACACGCGAGCACATGAACACACACACGCACACGCGCGCATGCGCTAGCTTTTAGGTGCACATAAATATACATGCGTGCAAGCGCACACACGCATGCACACACACGCACACACACACAGACATGCGCGTGCTAGCATGCGCACTCGCGCGCGCACATACACGCAAACATGCGTATACGACCGTATACAGACGCACACACATATTCGCATATGTACACGTACATGTTCCGATAGATGCACGCAGGATCGTGCTCACACAAGCCCACAGATCACACATGCACGTGCAATTCTGCACACGCACACGCGCACACACGCGCAAGCGTGAACACATACGAACGCGTTCATGCACACACACAAACACATGCGCACGCATATACACGGCATACACGCACATACTCGCACGCACATGAGCTCGCGCATCTCACACACTGGCACGCATACATGGGCCCGTGCTTCCACACACATATACACACACCGTGTACATACGCATAGAATAATAGTAATAATGGCGCAGCTTACGTTAGGTAGGTACTCAAGATCTGACCAGCTCGTTGGCCTAATGCGTAGGTAGACATCTAAGTGGTAGCTACGAGACCCTCTTCTTAAATTCTTTCTTCTAAGTCATTAATTCATTTATTCCACCAGCTTTAAATCATGCGCAGTGTGGTCTCAAAACTTAGCGGATGTGGTGTAGCGTATATGGACTAGTCCGCACGCGGTGATGCCTTCTTGATGAAACGAACTGGAACTGAATTGTGTATAGAAATTGAAAGTTTTGTTCTCTATAAAAGTTGGTGTCTGTCTCCCTAATATTTTTGGTCTTTTTTCCCGAGGATATAGTAACTTCTCTTTTCAGAACTTCTTTCGTAGCATATAGCTTGTTTTTAAAGTGGGAGTTGTAATCTTTCCCCTCACAGATTTTAATCCACTCCTTCGTAGAATTGTCTCCTTTCCTAGAGTTGTCTTCTCCTGTCGCAGGGCTTAGTGTTTCCTATTTATCGGGGTTGTCTCTTGTCTCATCAGCCTGGATGATTTGCTTTCCTTTGCTGGCCCTTTCTGTGGAACGAGGGTGAACAATGGGGGGTACCAGAGGAATGCTTCAGGAAAGGCATCAGAGGGTGACTCGGGGATGTAGCATGCCCGATTTCCCGGGGATCTGGAACATGGACGCATGTCTTCAGATTCGTCGGGGTCAGAGCTACAGAACTTCAGAGGAAGTCTTTGATCCTGCTCCTGGAGTGTTTCTCAGTGCGCACCTGGTACCTCCTAGTCTGAGAATCCCGTGTTCCACAGAAAAGTCTGGCGTAGTAATAAATGTCAACATGTAATCCTTTCGCGCTTTTCTTTTCTTTTCTTTTCTTTTTTTTTTTTTTTTTTAGAAAATCGAATTCTTTTTCTTTAAATTTTTCGCCAGTATAAGGACGACCGCTGTCCAGGAGTTCATATTAGGCCCCCAGGGGAATAGGATGCTCATGACTATGTCAGAAAGTACGACATACCAAACTTGAACCAGTAAAATGTCCGTCTGTTATTCTGGAACATTTGCATTTGCATTTGAATCTAACTGAAAGAATTGAAAGGGTATGTCAAAATTCAGATACTATCAGGCGTGATAACGATTCTAGAAACAAAAATTGTGCAGAGGAAAATGTTTTAAATGAGTTATTTTTCTCCCCCCAAGAAATGCATTTGTTTTTTCCCGAGGCGGCTGGCATCGCTTGACCTGAAGGAGCCAGTCGGACTGATGATTTCTGGTCAGGAAGTGTTGAAAATAGTCATTTCGGTTCACCATCGAGAACAAGATATGACGAAATGACCCCAATTTGTCATCGGTCTTCACACTCGGATAACACTCCCCGCACCCAACACTACACCCATTGTCACCCCCACAGATTTTGCAAGATGCATATGTGCAGAAAGACATAGACGCGCACGCACACACGTACACAGGCACGCGCGCACATACACGCGCGCTCACACACACCCGTGTGCACACATGCACGCGCGCACGCACGGGACAGAGAGCAAAAACGCACGCAAAACGGCTAGATTTGCAATCGCGCGCACGCCTAAACGCACACACTCGAGCACTCGCGCACGTGCACGCACACGCGCGCACATGCGCACACACACACACACACACACACACACATACACACGCACACTCTCTCTCTCTCTCTCTCTCTCTCTCTCTCACTGAAGAAAAGGACTCGGACTGATCATGGTTCTGTTGGAACAGGGATGACGACTCGGGAGAGACGCGGCAAAGGGATGACAGCCGAGAGGGAACGCCGGGAACGAGATGGTCAGCTGGAGACGCCGGGAACGAGATGACGGTCACCTGGAGACGCCGGGAACGAGATGACGGTCACCTGGAGACGCCGGGAACGTGATGACGGTCACCTGGAGACGCCGGGAACGTGATGACGGTCACCTGGAGACGCCGGGAACGAGATGACGGTCACCTGGAGACGCCGGGAACGTGATGACGGTCACCTGGAGACGCCGGGAACGTGATGACGGTCACCTGGAGACGCCGGCCGGGAACGTGATGACGGTCACCTGGAGACGCCGGGAAACGTGATGACGGTCACCTGGAGACGCCGCCGGGAACGAGATGACGGTCACCTGGAGACGCCGGGAACGAGATGACGGTCACCTGGAGACGCCGGGAACGAGATGACGGTCACCTGGAGACGCCGGGAACAGACTGCAGACCTGCTGTGGACACCAGGAACAAATTGACAGTTCAGTGGAGATGTCGCGAACAAAATGACAGTTCAGTGGAGACGCCGGGAACAAGACGACAGCTCAGTGGAGACGCCGGGAACAAAATGACAGTTCAGTGAGACGTCGCGAACAAAATGACAGTTCAGTGAGACGTCGTGAACAAAATGACAGTTCAGTGGAGACGTCGCGAAGAAAATGACAGTTCAGTGGAGACGTCGCGAACAAAATGACAGTTCAGTGGAGACGCCGGGAACAAGACGACAGTTCAGTGGAGATGCCGGGAGCATAGTGTTTTAACAGCCATTAATATTTGATATTCAGTTGCATAATGTTTTGATGCCTGGTGCCTTTTTTTTTTACCTGTTTGCAAATGACTGGATCGTGTTGCCCCAGATCTTTGCAAGGGCTTATCGTGGGTACGCCATCGCCAAGATCATGTGTTCAGTCTTGACCAGGGTCTATCATTGACGCGTCCTTGCAAATATCGGAGAAACGCACCATTGTTTTTTCTTTGTATGTGTAGGAACACTCACGCATATGACCATGCGTTTTCATACAGTGGATAGCGCATACGTACGACAGTGCACACTTGTACTCTGAAGTAGTAGTACTCTGGACTATTCGGGGATAGGGAGGTGTGTATTGGGGAGGGGAAGGGAAAAGGAAGGGTGAAGGGGATGAGATAAAAGGGCAGACAAGCGGAGCTGATCATGATTATTTCTTGCTTAATTGTGTTTTGATTTTTTTTGTTTAGTATGGATATAATGTGGTAATATCTCTGATATTTTATGTTTCGTTGTTGAGCTTTTTGATGTGAATAATAATGTGTTACTGCCAGGTATTTGCAAGGGCCTGTCATGTGTTCGCCCTGGCAAAGATTACTTGATCAGTCTTCGCCATGGTCTATCTTTGATACGCCTTTGCAAGTACTGGAGCAAAGTATCTTATTTCCATGGATGAATGATATGCAGCTTGTTATGTATGCATGTGTGCGCACATGCGTGCATGCCTACACGTGTACACACTTTTCATTTTCACGCATTCGTAAATGCGTACGTACGAACTTGCGCACACACAGGCTAAAAGAAGAGAAAGAGGGTTGAGAGGAAGAGAGGGATGACGGGGAAACTAATAGCATAGAATTTTTCTTTAATATTCATTTTACGGTTACTTTTTTTTTGTTTCTTTACCATTGTCCACTGTCTTTGTTTTTCTAAGTGGTCGTCCATTCAGTGTGTTTCAGTGAGGGAGGGAAAGGGGCGAGGGAGAGAGTATGGAAAGGAAGAGGGTGGGAGGGAGGGAGGGAGGGAAAGGGGCATGGGAGTGTGAATGGGATGGAAGAGAGTGGGTGAATGGGTAAGTGAGCGAGTGTGTGTTTGTGTGTGTGTGTGTGTGTGTGTGTGTGTGTGTTTTCTGTCCGGGAGGAAAAAAAGGGGCGAGGGAGAAGGGAGAGTACATGGAATGAAGAGTTTGCGAGTGTGTGAGTGAGAGAGAGAGGGTGTGTGTGCGTGTGTGTGTGTGTGTGTGTGTGTGTGTGTGTGTGTGTGTGTGTGTGTGTGTGTGTGTGTGTGTGTGTGTGTGTGTGATATTTTCTGTGAGGGAGGGAAGGGAAAGGGGCGAGGGAGAGTGAATGCGATGAAAGAGACGCTGTTAGGACTGCAAATGATGATAGTGTCAGTGTGAGTGTGTGTGTGTGTGTGTGTGTGTGTGTGTGTGTGTGTGTGTGTGTGCGAGCGCGCGTGTGTGTGTTTACATCACCAGTGCTAGATAATCTTTGCAGAAAAAAAAAGTGTTGTGCGGTTCAGTTTTTACTATGGCCTATCTTAGGTACGCCATCGTAAATATCACAGCAAAACACCATAATTATGATAAAGGGTGTTTGTAAAGCAGATTTAGTTACATCTTTATTGATAATTTATGCCATATTATAATACTTTGTAATTGTTGATATGAAGAAAGGGATGGTGTTGCTGCCAGATGTTTGCAAGGGCCTATCAAGTGATACGCCATGGCGAAGATGATTTGTTCAGTTTTCGCTGTGGCCATTCCTTGATACGTCCTTGCCAATATTGGAGCAAACAGTATGTATTGTGAAGGATGCATGACATGCAACTTTATATGTGTATGGGTGTGTAGACTGACTCTGTGTGTGTGTGTGTGTGTGTGTGTGTGTGTGTGTGTGTGTGTGTTCGTTGAGGGAGGGAGGGAAAGGGGCGAGGGAGTATGAATGGGATGGAAGAGAGAGAGTGTGTGTGAAGAGAGAGAGTGTGTGTGTGAAGAGAGAGAGTGTGTGTGTGTATTTCTGTCAGGGAGGGAAGGGGGCGAGGGAGAGTACATGGAATTGAGAGTGTGTGTGTATGTGTGAGGGAGGGAGGAAAAAGGGAGGAGGGAGTGTGAATGCGATGGAAGAGAGAGAGAGAGAGTGTGTGTGTGTGTGTGTGTGTGAATTTCTGTGTGTGAGGGAGGGAGGGAGGGAGGGAAAGGGGCGAGGGGAGAGTGAATGCGATGAGAGGCTGTAGAGACTGCAAATGATTGGTGTCAGTGGTATGTGGGTTGGTTGGTTGGTTGGTTGTTTTTTTTTTTTTTACATCACCAATGCTAGATAATCTTTTCAGAAAAAAAAAAGGTGTTGTGCTGTTCAATCTTTGCTATGGCCTACCTTAGGTGCGCCGTCGTAAACATTACATCAAAACACCATATAATGAAGGGTGTCTGTAAAGCAGAATTAGTGACATCTTTATTAATTTATGCCTTATTATAATGCTTCGTAATAGTTGATACGAGAAATGGATGGTGTTGCTGCCAGATGTTTGCAAGGGCCTATCAAGTGATACGCCATGGCGAAGATGATTTGTTCAGTTTTCGCTGTGGCCATTCCTTGATATGTCCCTGCCAATATCGGAGCAAACAGAATGTATTGTGAAGGATGCATGACACGCAACTTTATATGTGTATGGGTTGTAGACTCGCGTGCGTGCGTGTGTGTGTGTGTGTGTGTGTGTGTGTGTGTGCGTGCGTGCATGCGTGATTTTCAATGAGGGAGGGTGAGAAAGTGGCGAGGGAGAATGTATGGAAGAGTGTGTGTGTGTGTGTGTGTGTGTGTGTGTGTGTGTGTGTGTGTGTGTGTTCGTGATTTTCTGTCGGGGAGGGAAGGAGGGAGGGAATGGGGCGAGGAATAGTACATTGAATTGGTGTGTGTATGTGCCTGCCTGTGTGTGTGTGTGTTTTGTGTGTGTGTGTGGGAGGAGGGAAAGGGACGAGGGAGTGTGTGTGAATGGGATAGAAGAGTGTGTGTGTGTGTGTGTGTGTGTGTGTGAGGGAGGAGGAGGAAAAGGGGCGAGGGAGTATGAATGGGAAGAGAGAGAGAGGGGGAGAGAGTGTGCGTGCGTGCGTGCGTGCGTGTGTGTGTGTGTGTGTGTGTGTGTGTGTGTGTGTGTGTGTGTGTGTGATTTTCTGTCAGGGAGGGAAGGAGGGAGCGAAAGGGGCGAGGGAGAGCACATGGAATTGAACAGCGTGTGGAGGAGGGAAAGGGACAAGGATGGAAGAGGGTGTGTGTGTGTGTGTGTGTGTGTGTGTGTGTGTGTGTGTGTGATTTGGAGGGAGGGAGAGAAAGGGGTGAGGGAAAGTGAATGCGATGAGAGGCTGTTGGGACTGCAAATGATATTAGGTAGTGTCAGTGGTGTGTGTGTGTGTGTGTGTGTGTGTTAACATCACCAATGCTAGATAATCTTTGCAGAAAAAAAGTGTTGTGCGGTTTAATCTTTGCTATGGCCTACCTTAGGTGCGCCATCGTAAATATTATAGCTAAACGCCATATAATGAAGGGTGTCTGTAAAGCAGATTTAGTTATATCTTTAATAATTTATGCCTTATTATAATGCTTCGTAATAGTTGATATGAGAGATGGATGGTGTTGCTGCCAGATGTTTGCAAGGGCCTATCAAGTGATACGCCATGGCGAAGATGATTTGTTCAGTTTTCGCTGTGGCCATTTCTTGATACGTCCTTGCCAATATCGGAGCAAACAGAATGTATTGTGAAGGATGCATGACATGCAACTTTATGTGTATGGGTTGTAGACTCACGTGTGTGTGTGTGTGTGTGTGTGTGTGTGTGTGTGTGTGTGTGTGTGTGATTTTCGTTTGAGGGAGGGAGGGAAAGGGGTGAGGGAGACTGTGTGGAATGAAAGTGTGTGTGTGTGTGTGTGTGTGTGTGTGTGTGTGTGTGTGTGTGTGTGTGTGTGTGTGTGTGTGTGTGTGAGGGAGGGTGGGAGGAAAAGGGGCGAGGGAGTATGAATGGGATGGAAGAGAGACCGACCGAGTCGGTGTGTGAGTGTGTGTGTGTGTGTGTGTGTGTGTGAGGGAGGGAGAGGAGGGGGAAAGGGGCGAGAGGGGCGAGAGAGAGAGTACATGGAATTGAAGAAAGTGTGTGTGTGTGTGTGTGTGTGTGTGTGTGTGTGTGTGTGTGTGTGTGTGTGTGTGTGTGTGTGTGTGTGATTTTCAGTGAGGGAGGGAGGGAAAGGGGCGTGGGGAGTGTGCATGGGATGGAAGAGAGAGAGGGACAAGGGAGTGTGAATGGGATGGAGGAGAGAGAGAGAGTGAGTGTGTGTGTGTGTGTGTGTGTGTGTGTGTGTGTGTGTGAGGGAGGGAGGGAAAGGGGCGAGGGAGAGTGAATGGGATGAAAGAGAGGCTGTTGGGGCTGCAAATGATTGATAGTGTCAGTGGTATGCGCTTGATTTTTTTTTTTTTTTTTTTTTTTTTTTTTTTTTTTTTTTTTTTTTTAACATCGCCAATGCTAGATAATCGTTGCAGAAAAAAAGTGTTGTGCTCTTCAATCTTTGCTATGGCCTACCTAAGGTGCGCCATCGTAAATATTACAGCAAAACGCCATATGATGGAGGGTGTCTGTAAAGCAGATTTCTTTATATTTTATACTATATACTTTATTGATAAAGTATGCCTTATTATAATGCTTTGGAATTGTGGATGTGAGAAATGGATGGTGTTGCTGCCAGATGTTTGCAAGGGCCTATCAAGTGATACGCCATGGCGAAGATGATTTGTTCAGTTTTCGCTGTGGCCATTCCTTGATACGTCCTTGCCAATATTGGAGCAAACAGAATGTACTGTGAAGGATGCATGACACGCAACTTTATGTGTGTATGGGTGTGTGGACTGACTGTGTGTGTGTGTGTGTGTGTGTGTGTTGTGTGTGTGTGTGTGTGTGATTTTCAGTGAGGGAGGGAGGGACAGTGGCGGGGGAGGGAGTGTGTGGGTGTGTGTGTGTATGGGTGTGTGTGAGGGATGGAGGGAGGAAAAGGGGCGAGGGAGTATGAAGAGTGAGTGTGTGTGTGTGTGGTGTGTGTGTGTGTGTGTGTGTTTGTGTGTGTGTGTGTGTGTGTGTGTGTTTCTGTGTGGGAGTGAGGTGTGTGGGGTGTGAATTTCATGAAAGAGAGGCTGTTAGAACTGCACCAGGGATTGTGTGAATTGGATATATGAGAGGTGTTGTGTACATGTGTGTGTAGCGATTTTTGTAGAAAAGGTTGTGCTGGGGAATCTTTGTGAGGGACCTTCGGTGAATGGCATGAAAGAGAGGTTGTCAGCTAAATGATGATTGATGAAGGTGGTATGTAAAGTTTAGTTTTTTTTTTTATTACATCACCAATGCTAGATAATCGTTGCAGAAAAGTGTTGTGCTGTTTGGATCTTTGCTATGGCCTACCTTAGGTGCCTATCGTAAATATTGCAGCAAAACACCATACATAAGGGATGTCTGTAAAAGCAAATTTAGTTACATCTTTATTGATGATTTACGCCTCATTCTAATGCTTTGTAATAGTTTGATATGAAGATGGATGGTGTTGCTGCCAGACTGTTTGCAAGGGCCTATCAAGTGATACGCCATGGCGAAGATGATTTGTTCAGTTTTCGCTGTGGCCATTTCTTGATACGTCCTTGCCAATATCGGAGCAAACAGAATGTATTGTGAAGGATGCATGACATGCAACTTTATATATGTGTGTGTGTGTGTGAGATTTTCGTTGAGGGAGGGAGAAGGGGCGAGGGAGAGTACATGGAATTGAAGAATGTGTGTGTGTGTGTGTGTGTGTGTGTGTGTGTGTGTGTGTGTGTGTGTGTGTGTGGATTTCTGTGAGGAGGGAGGGAAAAGGGGCGATGGAGAGTGAATGCGACGAAAAGAGACGCTGTTAGGAATGCAAATGATGATGGATAGTGTCGGTGGTATGTACTTGGTTTTTTTAACATCACCAATACTGGATAGTCCTTGCAGGAAAAAAAGTGTTGTGCTGTTTCAGTCTTTGCTATGGCCTACCTTAGGTACGCCGTCGTAAACATTACAGGAAAACACCATATGACGAGATATGTCTGTAAAAGCAGATTTGATTTCATTTTTATTGATAATTTGTCTTATTATAATGCTTCGTAATTGTTATGAGAAATGGATGGTGTTGCTGCCAGATGTTTGCAAGGGCCTATCAAGTGATACGCCATGGCGAAGATGATTTGTTCAGTTTCGCTGTGGCCATTCCTTGATATGTCCTTGCCAATATCGGAGCAAACAGAATGTATTGTGAAGGATGCATGACGTGCAATTTTTATGTGTATGGGTTGTAGACTCACGTGTGTGTGTGTGTGTGTGTGTGTGTGTGTGTGTGTGTGTGTGTGTGTGAGGGAGGGAGGGAGGAAAGGGGCAAGGGAGTATGAATGGGGCGGAAGAGAGACCGAGTTGGTGTGGTGTGTGTGTGTGTGTGTGTGTGTGTGTGTGTGTGTGTGATTGATTTTGTCAGGGAGGGAAGGAGAGGGGGGGAAAAGGGGGCGAGAGCGAGAGTACATGGAAAGAAAGTGTGTGTGTGTGTGTGTGTGTGTGTGTGTGTGTGTGTGTGTGTGTGTGTGTCGATGGGGAGGAAGAGGGAGGGGGTGGAGGGCCAGGAGTGGTTGGGGTTGGGCTAGGTAAATGGACCAGGATATGGAGAGTTGGGGGGGGGGAGGGGGGGGGGGGTAGGGATTTGTTTCATATTCGTGTTGTGATTTTTGTGTATAGTTTTGGGTATGTCGTGGTTAAAATATTTCACCGATAATTCGTATTTTATCCTAATGCTTAGTGCTTTTTTTTTTTTTCAAACTTAATATCTTGACATTGATAGTAGTGTTTGCCAGAGTATTGCAAGAGCCTATCATTGGTGACGCCATTGCAAAAATGACCAGTCTAGTAATCTTTGCTATGGCTTATCCTTGATACGCCCTTATAAATACCAGAGCAACATACCATGCAAGGAATAGAGAAGAATATGCAGGGTTTTTTTTAATCGTTCTATGTAAGTGTGTGCACTTTGAGGAAGTTCGAAACCTGGCTGATTTTGTGTGTAGATGCGTACGTATGCTACGATGAATTTTGTCTATGAATATTCATTGTGACTCACGTATGTTTTTTGTAATGAAGACTTTTAAAAAAAAAGTTTATATTTAGCTGATATATATGTAAACATAACTTATGTTTTTGCCCAGCTGGACAACAGCATTCTCATGTTTTGTCCCGTGTGTGTGTGTGTGTGTGTGTGTGGGGGGGGGGGGGGGGGGGGGGGGGGGGGGGGGGGGGGGGGGGGGGGGGTGGGAAGGGAGGGGGGGGGGGGGGGGGGGTGGGGGGGGGGGGGGGGGGGGGGGGGGGGGGGGGGGGTGGGGGGGGGTGGGGGGGGGGGGGGGGTGGGGGGTGGTGGGTGGGGGGGAGGGGGGGGGGGTCGTCTGTCTCTCTCTCCTCTCTCTCTCTCTCTGTCTGTCTCTCTCTCTCTCTCTCTCTCTCTCTAATCTCTCTCTCTCTGCCTGATATCTACCCTTTTATCGCTGTCTCTGTGTTTCTCTCTCTGATCTGATCTCTCTCTCTCTCTCTCTCTCTCTCTCTCTCTCCTCTCTCTCTCTCTCTCTCTGCCTAATCATCTGCCCTTCTTCTCTCCCTTTCCATCTCTGCCTGATCATCATCTCTCTCTCTCTCTCCTCTCTCTCTCTCTCTTCTTGATTGTCTACCCTTTTTAATCGCTGTTTCTCGCTCTCTCTCTCTCTCTCTCCTCTCTCTCTCTCTCTCCTCTCTCCTCTCCTCCTCATTATCTTTCCCTCTGTCTCTCTCTCCCCCCTCTCTGTCTCTGCCTGATTCTCTACTCTTCTTTATCTACCTGTATTATCTGCCTCTCTCTCTCTTCTCCTCCTCTCCTCCTCTCTCTCTCGCTCTCTCTCTCTCCTCTCTCTCTCTCTTTGTTTTGTTTTGTTCCTGTATAGTTTCACATGTGAGAGTGATATACTTCCGAGACTGTTTCGACCACTGGAAATCGAATTCCGAATTGTTGTCTTTCTTTCTCCGTTCCCCCTCCGTTTCCCTTCTTTTTTTTTTTTTCTTTCCCCCCCCCTGCGAGAGTCTCGCCGTTGGCTGTTAGATCTATCCTTGATCTTCCCCGGGCACCTTCTGACAATCCTGTCATGTAGACTTTGTGCAGACAGACCACGGGCACCTGACAATCCTTGTCATGTAGACTTGTGTAGACCACGGGCACCTGACAATCCTTGTCATTCAGACCTTGTGCAGACCACAGGCACCTGACAATCCTTGTCATGTAGACTTGTGCAGACCACGGGCACCTGACAATCCTTGTCATGTAGACCTGTGCAGACCACGGGCACCTGACAATCCTTGTCATGTAGACTTGTGCAGACCATGGGCACCTGAGAATCCTTGTCGCGTAGACTTGTGCAGACCACGGGCACCTGACAATCCTTGTCATGTAGACTTGTGCAGACCATGGGCACCTGACAATCCTTGTCGCGTAGACTTGTGCAGACCACGGGCACCTGACAATCCTTGTCATGTAGACTTGTGTTAG
>JADBJO010008685.1:0-12500 GCA_016801955.1 Conus betulinus
TGCAACCGAATACTGGACAGACTCGCGAAAAGACTGACTTAACACGAAAACGTTTTTTTTTCCTGATTGTTTAAAGGGAACCAATTCTACAGAGATATTTTATTTTCAAGAATAGTTTCCCTTACTTTGATCACGCTAATAATGTACAAGGCACGTATAGTTTGTTTGATTTGGCTGTGGATAACCCGGTTTTGTGAACGATACTTCGCTCAATCTGGATTATGTTTAGAGGTGTTTATGTGCCACACGATCACTTCACTTATTAAGATATCTGAAAGGGTAAGTAGCAAACCTTACTACCTTTGCCTGTAGTACTGTGATTTTAACTTTTGACCGCTGATTGATAAAGGAAAGAACTTTGTCTTTTCTTTTTATTAGCTTTCATCTTCAAAATTGTTATCCTGAAAAGGCTCTCGTGTGGCTGACTTGGCTATGGTATTATAGAAAAACAAAACAAACAAACTATACAGTATACTTTGCTATTCCTTACCACAACGCGATTGATTTGTCTTGCGTTTTCAGATTATAACATTATCGTAATTTTCGAACGATACATCTCGACAGATTCGAATTTTTTTTTTTTTAATTTTCCAAACTGAAACAGTATTCAGTTGCATTGAATTTTGCGGTCTTCTGTTAACTTAACAGTTTTATTGAAGTGAATGTTAATGATGTATGATCATTCAGGCATTCTTCAATTTCATGACTGTGGATTTAAACTGCAATTAAATTGTAAATGAGCTAAGATGATTTTTTAAAAGGTAAAGTGCCAGCTGTTCGTATGTGATCTCAGTGATTGTAATCATATATTGTCTCATTATTGGAATTATGTCTCATGACTGTAATGGTGATTAGCAGAGACAGAAGAACGACACAAGAGAAGAGAGGTATAGAGTCTCCAAAAAAAACCCGTTGACCTGATTTATCGTCTTCTCTCTTATGTTTTTTCCTTGTGTCTCTCTTTGACTTTCCTTTTCGTTGCCTTTCGCCCCATTTGTTCCCCCACCCCCACCCCCACCCCCACCACCACGCTTGAAGATATGACCCAGACCTTTCAGTATTTTTATGACCCTTTCCCACTTCTTCCTTTCAACATCCCTCCCCCCCCCCCCCCACCCACCCCACCCCCAACGTGCAATCCCTCACCTGAGTTGACTTGAGTTGAGTTGAGTAGTGTAGAGAGGAGAAGAGAGTAGAGTAGAACAGTGTGGTGTGGTGTGGCGTGGTATGGTGTGGTGTGGTGTGGTTTCGTGTCGTGTTGTGTGGTCGTGTCGTATCGTGTGGTGTCGTGTTGTCGTGTCGTATCGTGTGTGTGTTGTGTCGTGTCGTGTCGTGTCGTGTCGTGTTGTGTGTTGTGTCGTCGTGTCGTGTCGTGTCGTAACGTGTGTGTCGTGTGTGTGATGTGTGAGTGGTGTCGTGTCGTGTCGTGTCGTGTCGTGTCGTGTCGTGTGTGTGTCGTGTCGTGTCGTGTCCTGTCGTGTCGTGTCGTGTTGTGTGTCATGTGTCGTGTCGTGTCGTGTCGTGCCCGTGCCGTGTCGTGAAGTTCAGGGACAGAACAGTACAGTACAGTGCAGGATGAAACGAGTACAGTACAGTACAGCTCAACAATGCAGTGCAAGACAGTATGGGTAGAAAATACTCAGAATGAACAGTTCAGTACAGAACAAGACGACACAACAACATAAAATATCACGACGCTACACACCATGAACCATCCTCACCCCACACCCCTCAACTGTTTCAGGGCAGGCAAAGCGGCCAAAAGACAAGACAGCTTCGGACATGGAACGGCAGAAAAAGAAACCAGCGCGCTACCTTTCAACTGTCCGAATTCCACCCCGTAAAACACAACACTCTCTACCATCATCTTCCTCGTGCAAAGACTGAACCAACAGTAAAAAAACAGCAATAAAAGAAAAGAGGGGGGGAAAAAAACAACAAAGCAGTGACATCCTATCCTCTTTCAATTCATCGAGTCACATCCCAACACCCTCCAAACCACATTTCAACCACATTCAACACTCTTTCACCCACATCCAACCACATCCTCCTCCTCCTCTTCAACACCATGACGTCACGAGGCGCAGGCAGCTTCCTGGTTCAGGGGATCGTCACACCCACCAGTGACGTCACAGATGACGCCAGTTCCAGTGATGACGTCAGTTCCTACTGCACGTCAACAGGCGGGGACCCGGCGATGGAGCAGCGGTTGTACGTCATCAACAGAGCTGGTTCAGGTACAGTTTCATGCAGTATGGGTGTGGGTGTGTGAGGGGGGGGGGGGTGGGTGGGGAAGGGGAGGAACGGAGTGATTAAAAGAAAACTTTTGATATCAGTAATGAATCGTGCATTTTCCTCGTACACTTATGTGTCATCGCGACGAATTCAGAAAATATCAAATAGAATTTGTGAATTCATGGAAGGAGCAAGAAGACAGACTCGCAGATAAAAGGGAACACCATGTATTTATTATCAAATGATGTAAACACTTTGCCTATCAAAGTTACGTGATATAATGTAATATTGTACCATTAGTTTGCCATTCTAAGTTATTGTAAATCATATGATGTAACGTGGTGGCTGTTTTTTTTTTTTTCTTTATCCCACTTTTTATGATGTGACGCGATATGATACACTGCAGCTGCTGTGTTTCCCGCTGGAAATTATGCGATCTCATATGATATATTACGGTAGCTATTTTTGCTGCCAGTCTAAACTGTAGGATATCATGTGATATAATACAATGGTTGTTTTTAACCGCTCTTAGTTCTTTGGTATAATGTGATAAAATACTGTGGATGATTTTGACACTCTGAATCATCTGATACAATATGATATAATGCAATGCCAGGTCTTGCCACTCCGATTTATATTATACAATGTAATGCTGTTCGTCTTTTAACACCATATCATATGTTATCCTTTTTGTTGTTGTTGTTGTCAAGCTGAATTATGACACGATAAATTGAAGTGGGGTTGTTGTTGTTGTTGTTGTTTTTAACTCTGGACATCGCAAACAACATAAACAACTATCATTAGTCCAAGAGCTTTTTCTCTTGAATGTGTGTTTGACGGCGGCGTGCGCGCGGTGCGCGCGTGTGTACACACACACACCACACACACACACACCACACACATATATATATATATATATATATATATATATATATATATATATATATATATATGTATATGTGTGTGTGTGTGTGTGTGTGTGTGTGTGTGTGTGTGTGTGTATGTGTGTGTGTGTGTGTGTGTGTGTGTGTGTGTGTGTTGTGTGTTGTGTGTGTGTGTGTGTGTGTGTGTGAGCTTTCTTTTTCATTGTTGTGTTTTATCACTCTTGATTTCCCATTTGTCAGCTCTCTCTCTCTCTCTCTCTCTCTCTTCTCTCTCTCTATCTCTCTCTCTCTCTCTCTCTTCTCCCTCGCCCTCCTTCTCCTCTCCCTGTCTCTCTCTCTCTCTCCTCTTCGTTTCTCTGTGTCTTCTCTCTCTCTCCTCTCTCTCTCCCTCCCTCTCTCTCTCTCTCTCCTCCCTCTCTTTCTCACCCCTCCTTCCCTTTCTCTCTCTTGTGTCTCTCTCTCTCTCTCTTTCTCTTTCTGTCTTTCCGTCTGTCTTTTTTTTTATCTCTGTCTCACTCTGTCCCTCTCTCTCTCTCGCTGTCTCTCTCTCTCTCTTTCTCTCTCTATGTCTTTCTTTCTCTATCTCTACCTCTGTCTGTCTCTGTCTGTCTGTCTGTCTCTCTCCTCTCTCTCTCTCTCTCTCTCTCTCTCTCTCTCTCTCTCTCTCTCTCTTCTCTTTCTCTCTCTCTCTGTTCTTTCCCCATCTGTTCATCATCTTCCTTTTCCTTGTTGTTGTGTTGTGTTGTTGTTGTTTCTTCTTCTTCTTTCTTTCTTTCTTTCTTTCTTTCTTTCTGTTTAATTCCTTCAAGCTGACAGTCTGCAACTCGAAAAGAATTTGCTCAAGGGCGTTACAGAAAGATCGTTGGATGCCCCCCCCCCCCCCCCCCCCCACCACCCCTTCTCGATCTATTCCTTTGTAAATACAATGAACCTAATTGAAAAAAAAAACTTACTAAAAGTTTTATTTCCAGTCTGTTTGACTACTTACTCAGGTCTGACGACTTGTAGGAAATGCCGCCGTACGTATCACAGGCGATAAAGGGATCAAAACGTGTTGGTGGTAAAATGGCGAATGGCAGGGTCTTCTCCGGCGTGTGTGCAGGCGAGGCCTCCTACCTGCTGGTGTCCCCGGACCGACAGCACATCGTGTCGTACAGACTGCGGACAGAGATCTGGAGGCCCATTCAGGAGGTCACCAACTTCGGCGTGGCCGTCCTCCACAACTCGCTCTACATCCTGGGGGGATTTGACCGCCGCCAGGCCCGGCATCTGAGTCGTGTGGTGAGGTGAGGTGGTGTGTGTGTGTGTGTGTGTGTGTGTGTGTGTGTGTGTGTGTGTTGTGTGTGTGTTAGTGTGTGTGTGGGGGGGGGGGGGGGGGGGGGGGGGGGGGGGGGGGGGGGGGCGTGGCGTGAGGGGGTGAGGGGGTGGGTGTTATGTAGGTGTGTGGGAGGATGGTGAGTGTATGTGTGGTGTGTGGGGGGGGGGGGGGGGGGGGGGGGGGGGTGGGGTTATGTAGGGGAGGGGGGAGGATGGGGAGTGTGTGTGTGTGTGGGGCGGGGGGGGGGGGGGGGGGGGGGGGGGAATGGTGTGTGTGTGTGTGTGTGTGTGTGTGTGTGTGTGTACTTGTGTGTGTGTTGTGTTGTACTCTATGTGTGTGGTTGTGTTGTGGTGTGTGTGTGTGTGTGTGTGTGTGTGTGTGTGTGGGTGTGTGTGTGTGTGTGTGATGATGATGATGATGATGATGATCATAATGATGATGATGATAATGATTCTGATAATGGTTATATGATGGTGAACGAATGCTGCGCTGCTGCTGCTGCTGCTGCTTGCTGCTGATGATGATGATGATGATGATTTGTTCCCACCGATGTATATTAAAAAAAAAATCAGAACAAAAAAAAAAGTTTTTCTCCCCACTATGGCGACATTATAACAACTTGCTGTTTTACCCTCCATTCTCTTTCCCACCCCCACCCCGCCCCTTCGCAAACATTCTCTCCTCCCCCCCCATTCTCAACCATTCTTCCACGCGCCTTTTCCCGAAAGCTCATCCCCCCCGGCTCCCCCCCCCCCCCTTTCCCCCCATCGCTACCCTCCCACTGACCCTATGTCATATACACCACCCCTCCCCCCCCTCATGGACTAAGACACAGCGTGACCTCTGGTGACAGGTTTGACCCCTCTGAGGGCACGTGGACCACGTGCGCCTCCATGCACTGCGCGCGAGCCAAGTTTGGGGTCTGTGCCTCCGGGAACCATATCTATGTGTGTGGTGAGTAGTCCTTGATAACATTAACAGTGATGTCTGTACCTCTGTAAACCGTATCTAGGTCTATGTGGTGGTGTGTGGTCACTGGTGACGATGACAGTGGTGTGTCTTTTACTTTTGGAAATCGTATCTTTGTGTGTGGTGTTTGGTACTGGGTGAATTTGACAGTTGTGTCTGTACATCCGGAAACTGTATCTATGTGTGTGGTGAGTGATACTGGTCACTATGACAGTGATGTTTGTACCTCCAGAAACAGTATCTTTGTGTGTGGTGAGTGATACTGGACTATGACAGTGATGTCTGTACCTCCAGAAACAGTATATCTTTGTGTGTGGTGAGTGATACTGGTCACTATGACAGTGATGTTTGTACCTCCAGAAACAGTATCTTTGTGTGTGGTGAGTGATACTGGTCACTATGACAGTGATGTTTGTACCTCCAGAAACAGTATCTTTGTGTGTGGTGAGTGATACTGGTGACTATGACAGTGATGTCTGTACCTCCAGAAACAGTATCTTTGTGTGTGGTGAGTGATACTGGTGACTATGACAGTAAGGTCTGTACCTCTGTGTACCGTATCTATGTGTGGGGGTGAGTGACACATGTGACTATGACAGTACCTGTCTGGGTATCGTATCTTTGTGTGTGGTGATTGGTACTGGTGAATTTGACAGTGATGTCTGTATCTCTGGAAACCGTATCTTTGTGTATGGTAAGTGATCCCTTGATGACCATCACAGTGGTGTGTGTACCTACGGAAACCTTATCTTGTGTGTGTGTGGTAGAAGAAGAAGAAGAAAGACGGAAGAAGAAGAGAGAAGAAAAAGAAGAAGAAGAAGAAGAAGAAGACCACTACAAAAAGAGTATTCAAGAATCATTCGCTGAAAAATGTCGTCTCAGAGATCACCTTTCCATCTTTTAATCCATTCCAAAACAAACTCCGTCAGTCAATCATCTCTTCATACAAAATCGATGAATCAAGCAACCACACTGATTAAAACTTTGGGGGTTTTTGTCTCCGTTTCCACCCTGTCAGTACCAGAATGTCATTGCTAACAGCGCCACCACCGCCACAGCAAACCCACCCATCACCACCACCTTCTCAACTCCCACTGTGTGGATGTCACTGCCGTATTCCGCATGTTCCAGGGGGAGAGAAAAGTGACGGCAGAGTGAACGGAAGTTGCGAGAGGGTATGACGCTGAGAGCGACACCTGGAGCAAGACGGCCGTGCTGCCTCAGCCAAGGGCCAATACTGTCTGTGCTGTGCGGCACGCCAGAGGGAGCTGTATTGCGCTGGCGGTTACCACGGAAATACGTCACACAATAATCTATGGTGAGCTCGGGGCGTCAGCATTATCTTTGTTGTCGTTGTTGTTGTTGTTGTTGTGTGTGTGTACTTGTACTTCTTCTTCTTCTTCTTCTTCTCTTTCTTCTTCTTCTTCTTCTTCATCATCATCATCATCATCATCAATCTCTTCTTCTTCTCCTCCTCCTCGTCCTCCTCCTCGTCGTCCTCTCTTCTTCTTCTTCTTCTTCTTCTTCTTCTCTTCTTTTTCTTCTCTAAGTTTAAGTTGCCCGCGTTACTATAGTTCTTGCTATTTGTTGTTCTTGTTGATGTGGTCCCTCTTGTTCTTCACGTCCTTGATGTGGATGTTGTTGCCGGCCTCTCCTCTTACACCCACTTACATGTATTGTAAGATGAAGAAGCTCCGTGATGCTTTCTGTGTGCTATACCATTCACTGTAAAAGACGTGCTTGGGACTTACGTGATGTCAGACCATAAACAGTTCACAGCAGACTCCGTGCAAATCTTGTTGACAGATGTCCCGCCAGATGTGATTTTTAAGTTTCTGAAAGAGAAAATCATTTTTTTTTTTTTTGGTCTAACATTTTACTGAAGAAGGATTTTGTTAACGAAATGTCTTTTTTTTTTTTATTAGAAAATCTATTTTCAATGAGTTGTGTGTTCGTTCTTCTCTTTAACGTCTTTTCACGATGCTGTGATACTAGACGAAAACCAAACAAAACAAACAAACAAACAAAAAAAAAACAACAATCAACAAAACTCCCGTCTTCCTATCTCTGAACCTCCCTACCATTTCCCTTCAAAAATGAAATCTTAACAACAATAACATACTCAAAACATTTGTAAACATTAAATCAGTGAGCCAATTGGGCTCCGTTTTAAGTCTTTAACAACATCTAGCATAAGCAAATCGTTCAATAAAATTTTCTTAAAAGATGAATCTGAATGAGTTGTGTGTGTGTGTGTGGTAGTGTGTGTGTGTGTGTGTGTGTGTGTGTGTGTGTGTGTGTGTGTGTGTGTGTGTGTGTTTCAAACTTTAAAGAGTAGTAGACTTCAACGAGGTGAGAGCCCTAATAATTATGGCTGGGCTATATACGATATGAACTGAATCCTTGATATTATTGGTGCTACTGCTATGTGTGATTTTGGGCAGCAGAAAATCTTGCAACTAGCCTCTTCTCCTTCCTTCTTCTTATTCTTCTTCTTCTTCTTTCTTCTTCTCTTCCATCTCCTTTCCTGTCTTCCCCTCTCTTCCTCCTCCTCCTCCCCCTCCTCCCCCCTCCTCCTCCTCCTCCTCTCCTGTTTTCTCTTTCTGTCGCAGGATGTACGAGGAGTACCGGTGGGGGGAGGTGGACGAGCACTACCCCCACGTCCTCCCCGCCTGCCTGGACAGGTGCGCCATCGCCGTCCACGACAACACCTTCTACTTTTTAGGAGGTCAGCTACTGCACTGGTTGGGATAGGGGAAAGGGTCTGGCTGAAAGAGGTTGTGCGTGTGTGTGTGTGTGTGTGTGTGTGTGTGTGTGTGTGTGTGTGTGTGTGAGCGCGCGCGCGCGCACGCGCCCGTGCTCGCGTGCATGTATGGGTGAACGTGTGCCTGCATGCATTAGTGCAAGCGTGCGTGTGTGCGTCCGTGCATATCTACGTACGTGCTTGAGTAGGTTCGTGCATACGTGCGTGTGCTCGTATGAGAGAGAGAGAGAGAGGTGCGTGCGTGCTTGCGAAGTGTACTACTAGTTCTGCTGCTACTACTACTACTACTACTACTACTACTACTACTACTACTGCTGCTGCTGCTGCTGCTGCTGTGCTGCTGCTGATGCTACTACTACTACTACTACTACTGCTACCACCACCAAATACTACTACTAGCAATGCCACAATTACTACTACTACTGCTGCTGCTGCTGCTGCTGTTGCTGCTGCTGCTGCTGCTACTATACTACTACTACTACTACTACTACTACTACTACTACTACTACTGCTACTACCACCACCACTACTACTAGCAATGCTAAAACTACTACTATACTACTACTACTACTACTACTACTACTACTACTACTAATGCTACAACAGCAACAACTGTTACTATTGCTACCAGCACTACGACTACTACAACTACTACTGCTACTGCTGCTGCTGCTCCTGCTGATGCTACTACTGCCACTACTACTATAACTACTGTTGCTTGCTGCTGCTACTGCTGCTGTTTCTACTACTGTTGCTGCTGCTGTTGCTGCCGCTGTTGCTGTCACTACTACTACTACTGCTACTACTACTACTCTTTCTGCTTTTGCTACTGCTACTACTACTACTACTACTACTACTTCTACCATGATAACTAATACTACCACAACCATGCACCACCGCTACTACTAATGCTGCTGCTGCAGCTGTTACTGGTGTTTGTTGATCTTGCTACAGCTTAAACGTTGCAAAGAGAGGCACACACCTCTACTCTACCAACGTTACAGAGAGAGACACGCACCTCTACTCTTACCAACGTTACAGAGAGAGACACCACACTTCTACTATACCAACGTAACAGAGAGAGACCCACACTTCTACTACACCAACGTTACAGGGAGAGACCCACACTCCTACTATACCAACGTTACAGGGAGAGACCCACACTTCTACTATACCAACGTTACAGGGAGAGACCCACACTTCTACTACACCAACGTTACAGGGAGAGACCCACACTTTTTACTACACCCAACGTCACGGGGAGAGACCCACACTTCTACTACACCAACGTTACAGGAGAGACCCACACTTCTACTATACCAACGTCACAGAGAGAGACCCACACTTCTACTATACCAACATCACAGAGAGGAGAGAGACCCACACTTCTACTCTACCAACGTTACAGAGAGAGACCCACACTTCTACTCTACCAACATCACAGAGAGAGACCCGCACTTCTACTATACCAACGTCACAGAGAGAGACCCACACTTCTACTCTACCAACATCACAGAGAGAGACCCACACTTCTACTATACCAACGTCACACAGAGAGAGACCCACACTTCTACTATACCAACGTTACAGAGAGAGACCCACACTTCTACTATATCCCAACGTTACAGAGAGAGACCCACACTTCTACTATACCAACGTAACAGAGAGAGACCCCACACTTCTGCTATACCAACGTTACAGAGAGAGACCCACAATTCTGCTGTACCAACGTCACAGGGGAGAGACCCACACTTCTACTATACAAACGTTACAGAGAGAGACCCACACTTCTGCTATACCAACGTCACAGGGAGAGACCCACACTTCTACTATATCTACGTAACAGAGAGAGACCCCACACTTCTACTATACCAACGTAACAGAAGAGAGAGACCCACACTCCTACTATACCAACGTCACAGAGAGAGACCCACACTTCTACTATACCAACGTCACAGAGAGAGACCAACACTTCTACTATACCAACGTCACAGAGAGAGACCCACACTTCTACTACACCAACGTCACAGAGAGAGACCCACACTTCTACTATACCAACGTCACAGAGAGAGACCCACACTTCTACTATACCAACGTCACAGAGAGAGAGACCCACACTTCTACTCTACCAACGTTACAGGGAGAGAGACACACACTTCAACTACACCAGCAGCTGAAACGTTACACAGAGAGAGGCACACGCCTCACTACTACACCAACAACTGAAACGTTACAGAGAGACACCCAAAACTCCTCTCTACAACACACCAGCAGCTAAACGGTTACAGAGAGAGAGACACACACACTTCTCTACAACAACACCAGCAGCTAAAAGGTTACAGAGAGAGACACACCACACTTCTCTACAACACCCAGCAGCGAAAAGGTTACAGAGAGACACACACACACACACACCTCTCTACAACACCAGCAGGTAAAAAGTTACAGAGAGAGACACACACACTTCTCTACAACACCCACACTTCGCGAAAAGGTTACAGAGACACACACACACACACCTCTCTACAACACCAGCAGGTAAAAGGTTACAGAGAGAGACACACACACTTCTCTACAAACACCAGCAGCTAAAAGGTTACAGAGAGACACACACACACACACCTCTCTACAACACCAGCAGCTAAAAGGTTACAGAGAGAGACACACACACTTCTCTACAACACCAGCAGCTAAAAGGTTACAGAGAGACACACACACACACACCTCTCTACAACACCAGCAGCTGAAAGGTTACAGACACACACACACACACACACTCTCTCTACAACACCAGCAGCTAAAAGGTTACAGAGAGACACACACACACACACCTCTCTACAACACCAGCAGCTAAAAGGTTACAGACACACACACACACACACCTCTCTACAACACCAGCAGCTAAAAGGTTACAGAGAGAGAGACACACACACACCTCTCTACACACACTCCTTCGCTTTATCAGACCTCTCTCTATTCTCTAACGCCTTTTTGTACTCCCAGTTCTTATAGAAAAGGGAGTACTTTACAATGGGAACGAAGAAATGCTCTGTGTGTGTGTGTGTGTGTGTGTGTGTGTGTGCGTGCGTGCGTGCGTGTGTGTGTGTGTGTGTGTGTGTGTGTGGTGTGTGTGTGTGTGTGTGTGTGTGTGTGTGTCTGGATGTCTGTCTGTCTCTCTGTCTATCTGTCTGTCTCTCTCGTCTGTGGTCAAAATGTGTTCCACTCGCTCAGACAAAATTAGTGGGCCGATCTTTCAGAAAATTTGTAGGTATGTTCATTATGGGTCACCGATGATGCCCGATGTTTTAGTTTACCGTTATATCCGTTACTAACGGCTGTAATGGCCCTTAACGGTTTTTCTTCTTTATGGAATATCTCAGAAAGTACTTGGCCGATCTTTCTGCAGATTTGTAGGTATGTTCATTATGGGTCACGGATGATGCCCAATGTTTTACTGTTATATCCGTTACTAACGGCTGTTACGGCCCCCAAAACGGGTTTTTACTCTTTATAGAATATCTCACGCGTATTCAGGATATACTTGGGAGTACGTTTATATGCTTTTTTTTTTTTTTTTTTTTTTTTTTTTTTTTTTTTTTTTTTTTGGTTGGGGTCAGGGGGTGTCGTCCAAGGCCCGGGACAAAGAACCTCGGCCCAAGTTCAGCACGGAGAGGCGTGCCTTCTCCTACACCACGAAGGTGTCGGCCCTCAACAAGCAGGGCGGCGTCCTCCAAGGCCTCCGACCTCATCTCCCCTTGGAACCTCAAGCTGTCGCCCATGAACCACGCCAGGCACAGCGCTGGGGCCGTGGCTTTGGGTCAGACTCATTATTGTTTTGGAGGGGAGGAGGTGGGATGAGCTGGGGGACGGGATGGAGGTTGGGATGTGGGTGGGGGGGGGGGGGCTGCTGGTGTGTGATGCGGGGTTTCGGTGGTAATGTGGTTGGGTTGTTGGGTTGTGGCAGGTGGATGGTAGGTGGGGTAGAGTGGGGTTTTGTGGGGATCCGGGATGAGTTGTGGGACGGGATGAGGTGTGGTGGTGGTGGGGAGGGGGGGCGCTGGTTGTGTGGATGCGGGGGTTTTCGGTGGTAATGTGGTTGGGTTGTGGCAGGTGGTTGGTAGGTAGGGGTGGAGTTGGTTGTGGAGTGGGTTTTGTGGGGATGCGGATGGGTTGTGGGTGACGATGTGATGGGGATGTGATGGGGTTGGGTTGCACAGGTCGGCAGGTGGTAAGTGGGATGGAGTGGGTTGTTGTGGGGTGCGTTTGGGTTGGGATGGGTTGTGTGAATGTTGGGTTTGATGGCAATGTGGTTGGGTTGGGTTGGGTTGTG
>JADBJO010008685.1:27500-30000 GCA_016801955.1 Conus betulinus
CAGACTTTGAAGCGTTTCTTGGGTTGCCCTTTGTCTGTGGCTCTGCATCCAATCTCCGTAGGTTTGACGGCGGATGCGGCGAGACATCCATTATCATTACACTAGGCCGGAATAGCTCGGATGGTAGGTAAAGCGCTGGGCTCATAATCTTGGACATCCTGGGGTTGCGGGCTCGAATCTTCTCTGAGCAGTTTCGGCACAAAGGGGATTGTTCCCCGTGAGGTAATAAATCATTAGTTGGTTCTGACTCCATTTCCCCGAGGTGAAGTCCCTCGAATAAGATTCTAAATCGAGGTTCTGTGTATGGACGTGCGCATTGTATTTCGCGCACACGTCAAATCTCATCACCAACTTTTCAGAAGAGAAGGCCAGTTCGGCCGTGGGTGGTATGAATGAAACGTTACAGATCGTGTAAACCCTGCGTGAGAAATGGAAAGAGTGAAGGCGGTTGATATTGATTGAATGACACGGGAAATGACTGAACAGAGTGTCGGCAGGTAGCTCTTCTGTCGACTCTACCCAAGTAGGCAGCCTGTTGTGTAAGCCAGAGCGTGGCTGGTAAAGCGCTTAGAGCTTACTTTCTGGCAGAACACAGGCGCCTGCACAGGCACTTTTAATTATAGTTATGATTATAATCCATGCGGATCATGTGTCCCGTGTGTGTGTGTGTGTGTGTGTGTGTGTGTGTGTGTGTGTGTGTGTGTGTGTGTGTGTGTGTGTGTGTGAGCTCGCTAGTGCGTGTATATGTGTGTATATGAGTGTGTTAGTGTGTGTGTGTGTGGTGTGTGTGTGTGTGCGTGCGTGTGTGCGTGCGTGCGTGCGTGTGTGCGTGTGTGTGTGTGTGTGTGTGTGTGTGTGTGTGTGTGTGTGTTAATATAGGCGTGCATGTTTGCGTGCATGTGCATACATTTTGTTTTGTTTGGATATGCACCCAAAGAAAATATACCTTTGAAATTAAACACGTGAAATGGTTGATAGATATGTCGAAGGGACTGCTTGTGCGGGTTTTTTGTTTGTTTGTTTTTTGTTTTTGGGATTTTTTTTTTTGATTATTGGTGGTTTTAAATAGCATTGTCAATGTTTGAAACAATATGTGATAAACATGCATATCAAATACCTAAGAGGGTAAGAAGGTGTTTTATTTTAGCAGGTATATCGAAAAAAAAAAAAAAAAAAAAAAAAAAAAAAAAAAAAAATGAATCCATTGAAAAAAAAAAAAAAAACTGTGTGGTCTTTTCGGAATCAGTTGTTGATATGTAAAATGCAGTTTACACACACACACACACACGCACTCACACACACACACGCACGCACGCACACACACAACACACACACACGCACACACACACACACACACACACACTCTCTCTCTCTCTCTCTCTCTCTCTCTCACACACACACACACACACACACACACTCTCTCTCTCTCTCTCTCTCTCCGTCTCTCACCACACACACACACACACACACACACACACTCACTCTCTCTCTCTCTCTCTCTCGCTCTCTCTCTCTCTCTCTCTCTCTCTCAACACACACACACACACACACACACACACACACACACACACACACACACACACACACACACACACACACACACACACACACACACACACACAACACACACAACACACACACACACACACACACACACACACACACACACACACACACACACACACACACCACACACACACACGTGCACACACACACACACACACACACACACAACACAGAGCTCGTCCGTGCATAGACACACTTCAGAGAGAGCTCGGGAGTGAATAGACACACAGACAGAGAGAGAGACAGACAGAGGAGAGGGAGAGAGAGAGAGAGAGAGAGAGAGAGAGGGGGAGGGGGGGTGGGAGAGAGAGAGCGGAGAGGAGAGAGAGAGAGGTCTGGGAATAGCTCATGCCGTACGATCTACATTTAGAACAAAGTTGCGTCCCTTGTAACGAACTAACGCAGCCGTGACAATTTTTGTCTGCCATTGATCTCCCTGGCGATCAGTCTGCTAGTCCTATCATCTCTTTGTGTTGGCCTGCCGAATTATATTTACAGCCATTTTTTTTTTAATAGCCACATTTCACATAGCCACTGTCCTGTGCAACCTCGGTGGCATTGCACTCACGCCGCGCTCATTCTGACCCCCCCCCCCTCCCCCCTCCCACCCGTCCACAGCCACAGCCCGGCTCATCGGCTGCAACCCCGGCACCGGTAATCCACAGACAGCAGTCAATGTCAAGTCGTCAAGAGGTGACCCATCGGAGGAGACACTGCACTGCTGCCGAGTCACTTCGGTGGTGTTCAGAGGCGCCTGTTCTGATCTAACATACGCAGGACACACCACCTACTAAGCCCCCTACTGACGACAGTAATTGCTTAGTCGCGGAGCTTGCGTGAGTGAGATCTCCCTCGGAGGGCGCCACCACGTCCCGGCCGTCCAACGACAGCCCCCATGAACTTGCCAATACCAGTGGCCCCGATGAAATCAAGG
>JADBJO010008685.1:37500-42500 GCA_016801955.1 Conus betulinus
GATCCCCTTACCAGGCCTCATCTGAAACTCCAGCTGCCATGGGACAAGGCAAGCACTGAACATATTACAAATAGAATTCATGGTCCCTTCACAGGCCCCCCACATGTTAACACCCACAGTGATATGATAAAGCAAATGTAAAACATTTCACGATGTAGAAGAAAAAGATACACCCGCAGGTGCAGGTGGGACCCAGAGAAATACTGTCCTTAACTGCCGAACAAACCAGTTGGGAGCATCCTTGCACCACACCCTTCGAAGCCTGTGCTGTGTTCACGCAGGGTGCAGGCACGCACAGGGCATTCCATTCGTGACCTTGTAGGTCCTACATGGAAAAGTCCATGGGACAAAGCAAAAATCACATAACATTATAACAGAATTTGTGTCCCCCTCACTGGGCCCCACCTGAAACTTCTACTGCCACAGGACGAGGCAAATGTAAAAACAATGTAGAATTTGTGGCCCCCCTCACAGGGCCCCACTTGAATCTCACACTGTCACAGGATGAGGCAAATGTAAAAACAATGTAGAATTTGTGGCCCCCCTCACAGGGCCCCACCTGAATCCCACACTGTCACAGGATGAGGAGGCAAATGTAAAAACAATGTAGAATTTGTGGTCCCCCTCTGGGCCCCATCTGAAACTCCCATTGCCACAGGACGAGGTAAATATAAAATGTATCACAATTTGGAATATATGGTCCACTTCACGGAGTCCCAGCTGAAACTTGTGCTGCCATTAGACAAGGCAAATGTAAAACATATGAACATGTAGAACATATGGTCCCTTTACTGGGCCTCGCCTGTAACTCCCACAGCCATAGGACGAGGCATCATCATTTTCATCAACTCCGTTATCCTCATTGTTATCATCAGGACTGCCATCATTATCGTCGTTGTCGTCGTCGTCGTCATCATCATAACCATCATTATTATCGTTATTCTCACCATCTTTCATCATCATCATCATCATCATCATCATCATTGTCATCGTCGTCGTCGTCATCATAACCATCATCATTATCGTTATTATCATCATCATCATCATCATCATCATCATCATCATTGTCATCGTCGTCGTCGTCGTCGTCGTCATCTTTTTTTTATCAGCCCCATTACCATTATTATTATCATTATCAACGCTGCCATTTCTATTAACATCATCATCACCATCATTGTCAAAATTCAAAAACTTCATTATCATCATTCTTATCATCAGTTTTGCCGTCATTATTGTTATCATCATCATCAACATCATCAACATCATCATCATCATCATCATCATCATCATCATCATCATCATCATCATCATCGTCGTCGTCGTCGTCGTCATCATCTTCGTCGTCGTCATCGTCAATATTCATCCTCCTCTTCATCATCATCGTTAATCTTGTCAACGCTGGGTTCCTCCACTCTTGTCACTGCTCTTTGAAAATGACAATTTTGACGAATGTTCCTCTCAACACATTACTCCCAGGTAAAAAAGGGAAAAGTAGGAATGAAGATCAAAGATTCCAGTGACGAATGAAGATGGACATCAAAGGTGAAAGAATCCGCCCACGCCACATACAGTGCACAATCCAAGTCAAATCGATAGAGACCCTATTAGGACTAGGAGGCCAAATACAGAGACTGAAGACGACAAAGATAAAGCATAAACACGGAAACCACTAAGTCACAGGTTGAAGAAAGAAAGAAGAAAGAAAGAAAAGGAACGAAAAAGTCAAAGGACAGACAGACAGACAGACAGACAGAGACAGACAAAGAGCGACAGAGAGAGGGAAAACTAACAACAACAACAACAACAAACAGAGAAGGCGGGGAGAATGAAGACGAACAAAAGAAAAAAGAAGATGAAAGATGAAGCAGATGAAAGGTGGGGAAGAAGAAGAAGAAGAAGAGAAAGAAGAAGAGAAGGAGGAGGAGGAGAGGTAAGGTAATGTTGCTTATAGGAGAAGAAGAAGAAATAGGAGGAGGAGGAGAAGGAAAGGTAAGGTAATATTGCTTATAGAAGAAGAAGAAGGAGGAGGAGGAGGAGGAGAAAGAAAGATGCTGAAGATCAGAAGATGAAGGCAAATGACAGAAGGCAAGGCAAGGAAGGCAAGGCAAGGCAAGGCACCCACCTGTCCCGGAAAGGCCTCGGCATTGCCCCCGGAGATGTTGATGCCAGCATAGAGGCAGGCAAAGAGGTGCGATTCGTACAGGTCTCTCCGAACGTTTGTTCGTGCCGTGCCGTTCGCTTCATGGTGGTATGGCTCTGCACAGAGTCACAAAACAACATAGAAGCTATAAACTGAACATCGAACCGTCCCAAGAAGTAAGGAAAGCAGCCTTTCAGAAATTAGTCATTAAGTACCTTTCAGGAACAAGTAATAAGCCCTTCAGGAATAAGTAATCAAGCCTTTCAGGAATGAGTAATCAAGCCTTTCAGGAATAAGTAAGTCATTAAGTATTGTTCATTTTGCCAACCTTCTCCTCTCCTCTTTGTCCTTGGTAATCGATGTGGGTGAGCTTGTTGATGAGACGGGCATTTGTGGATTTAATACAAGACGGGAAATGAGACCTTTTTAAGTCAGTTTGTCAACGGCGGAAATGTGGTCGGAACTTTGCAGAGTTTGGCCGAGCCCGACGCACGTGGATGTTTTGATCTATACAACTAGGGAGAGACGAGGAACAAAGTTTGAAAAACCTAATATTTGATTCAGTATTTTTCTGTCCCTAATCCACTAAATCCTCCATCATCATGATCATGATCATGATCATCATCATCATCATCATCATCATCATCATCATCATCATCATCATCATTATCATGATCATCATCGTCGTCGTCATCATCATCATCATCATCATCATCATCATCGTAGTTTATTCTCACCTTACTTCACGTGGAAACCAATTACAGAAATGTCCCATGCTGACGTACATTTAAAGAATGTTCTCAAAGTCTTGTTAGTAGACTGCAAACGAAGATCCCTGTTTTTTCTTTATTATGTTACGATGATCCACGAATCGTTGTCTGCACAGTATGTCCTTTCTCCAAAGAGAAACAGGACCATCAGCCACACGATCCTGTTCTATTGCTGGACTGAGATCGATTGTTTGACCTTCTGAGCTGGAAATTGTGTTGGGTAAGCTGTGAAGTCAGTGATATTAACCCTGTTGATTAAAAAAAAAAATCAAAGTTGATTGGGGAAAAAAAAAAAAACGAGAATAGAATACAGATGACGTACCGAACGATTTTTTTTTAAACTTACACATCGACAGCGTTAATTCAGTTCAACGATCAACAATGTGATTTTTAGCAGAGGAGAGTTTTACGTGCTTGCTTCCCTTTGACCGAGCCAAAAACCATTGCTGGAGAGCACTGAGCGATTGTCGTATCTAGTGTACAGACTTGTGTGTAACTAAAAGCTTTTGGATCATACAGTTTAAAAATCCTGCTGGGCAAGATCGAAGGGATCGGGAACTCAAAAATTTAGGATTGCCATTTAAATGTTTGTGCATCGGACAACGGCGTGTGAGGGCTGTACATGCTTATTATGCCATTTTAGGGCGAAGTTACCCTGACAGTTCAGAAAAGCCATTTAGGACCTCCGAGGTTATATTTTCACTCACACCTATTGCCTGGTTCGTTTGACTGTCTGCAACACTAAGAGAAAACCAATAAACTGATTTTAACCGACTCGGCAAAAAGATGCAATGTAGTCCGAGAGAAAGTCCATTATATTTGCTACGGATCCGGAAAAAAGACAGATCCTCCTTCAGTCAGACTATCATACATCCTACTCTGAAAGTGAGCCGCTGTAAAGTGCTATATGAATTGATGACTAAAGCCCTGAAGTCATAAACTTTAACAGAATGTTAGTTTCCTTGTGCAGTAAACGTTGACAGTTGGTATTTCTACATCCTATTTACAGCAATAAAGGGGTGTGACCCTAAAGTGTGCCTTTTGTGTCTTCCCCCCGGCGGGAAATTGATTTTCCAGGGCCCAAGTTACCAAAACAGAGGCCGGTGCTCACTCAGAGAAACTTCTCTGCGTCACATCAACTAGTCATGCACCCACCAGCTGCTGTGTCGAAGTGGTTAGCACCGCAGGCTACAGGCTGGGGGAGGTCGTGGGTTCGATTTCCACCAGAGCCATTTATTTGTGGGATTTCTCTGTCCCGACTGGCCCCTACTGAGAGTGGAGTTTGCTACGGGCTCAGCTGGGAAGACTGGGACCACGCAGTCCAGTTTCACCCACTTAATGGATGCGTCTCTGAAAGCCTTGCTCAAATTTCCCGACCAGCGCTGCAGGTGTCTGTATTCCTCGGGCTTGGTTGACGCCGGGATATTTTATGGACGTAAGCGTAGAGCACAGCCCTGTCATGCAGTATCAGACCTGAAAGGAAATCCGTAGCGTTATCTTCATCATTTGCATCCTCATCGATCGGCTTAAAAACACGTTTTAAATTCTGTGGCCCTTCATGCCCTGCTCTCATAGTGGCCTCAGTTTCGGTTGTCTCTCTCTCTGCGTCTGTGGCCTTGGTTTGGTTCTGTCAGGATCACCAGTATCTTCATATTCAGTGGAACTGTCGTTGGATGGACGTGGTGGCGCCCTCCGGAGGCAGAGCTCACTCACGCCGGCTCCAGGACTAGGCAAACGTTGTCGTCAGTAGGGGGCTTAGTAGGTGGTGTCCTGCGTATGTTGGATCAGAACAGGCACCACTGAACACCACCGAAGTGACTCGGCAGCAGTGCAGTGTCTCCTCCGGTGGGTTGCCCTATGACGACTTGACATTGACCGCTCCCCCGTGGATTGATTGCTGGCGGGACAGCTCGGGCTGTGGCTGTGGACGAGGTGTCGGAAATGTAATCATAGAAGCCACGTAATCACCCGTAATAACCCATAAATAATGGAAATATTTCGGTTTATTTTAACCTTTCTCAAGCCACACAGGCCAGCTGACAAACATAACACTTAAAAGATTTCTGTGGCTGTGTCGCTGAGAAAGGTTC
>JADBJO010008685.1:52500-65000 GCA_016801955.1 Conus betulinus
ATTTTCCGGTCAGAAAATGGAAGGCATTAGGGCCTAGTGATGGTCGGGCCCAGACACATACATGCATACAATTGCGCGCGCACAGGATAGACAGACAGTCCGTCAGACAGACAGACACTCACAGAAAGACACACATAGCACAGACAGACAGAGTAGACAGACAGACAGACAGGGACATTCTCGCACTCACGCACCAACACCACCACCCCTCCACACACACACACACACACACACACACACACACACACACACACACACACACACACACACACACACACACCACACACACGTAAACACTCGTACACAACACTCAAACACACACACACACACACACCACACACACACACACACACACACACACACACACACACACACACACACACGAACACACACACAAAACACTCACACACAAACACTCTCTCTCTCTCTCTCTCCTCTCTCTCTCTCTCTCTCTCTCTCTCTCAAACACACACACACACACGCGCGCGCGCGCGCGCGCGCGCACACGCACACACACACACACCACACACCTATCACATCACATCACATCACAGATAGATAGATAGATAGATAGATAGATAGACAGACACAGACGACAGACAGACAGATAGAGAGATAGATAGATAGATAGATAGATAGATAGATAGATAGATAGATAGATAGATAGATAGACGGACAGACAAACAGAGAGAGACAGACAGATAGATAGACAGACAGACAGATAGAATAGATAGACAGATAGATAGATAGACAGACAGATAGATAGATAAATTTCTGTCAGACGGTCACAACACACTCCATACTGTACACTTCAACAGGACAATCAATACACTCTCCGTACTGCTAATTTCTGCAAGATGGTCAACACATTCCATTCTGCCATTTTCTGCTAGATGGTCAACACATTCCATTCTGGCATCTTCTGCAAGATGGTCAACACATCCATTCTGCCATTTTCTGCAAGATGGTCAACACATTCCATTCTGCCATTTTCTGCAAGATGGTCAACACATTCCATTCTGCCATTTTCTGCAAGATGGTCAACACATTCCATACTGCATATTCAGCAGGATGGTCAACACACTCTACACTGCCAATTTTCAGCAGGATCATCAACACACTCCCTACTGCAAATGAAGGCAAGACAGCCAACACACGCCATACTGTCCATTAATCAGCAAGACGGTCACACCCCCACACTGCAAAAGTGTGGGACAGGATGATAACTTCCCAAAACAACACTTCACAACCTAAACCACTCCGAACAGAAATTTCACCGAAGGCTCAGTGAATGGGCCGCACTTAGTTGGCCATCGAGTCTTCGTTCTACAGTCTTTCGGTTTGTCATGGAAAACATTCAGGCAGCAAAAAGAATGGAAGACGACCCAATCAGTCATTATTGATGATCAGCTGGATCTCTGTCATGGGTTGTTTTGCAAAATGGCCGTGGTTATAAACACCATCAATAAGTTGTGTGTTTCAGACCTGAGTCTCTAGAAGGAAATTCAGGGATGACCGGGGTTCAAGGAGAGAGAGAGAGAGATGGAGAGATGAGAAAGAGAGAGATGAAAGGAGAGAGAGAGAGCGAGGCAGGAGGGGGGAGAAGGATACAAATACAGAGAGACAGACAGAGACAGAGGCAGAGAAGACAACACATGCAGAAGACAGAGACAGATAGATTCCGCAGATAGCCAGACGGGCATACAGGACTGACCAGACAGGACGGACAGATGAGGAAGAGGGACACGTGCACTTTCATCATATGTGGAAAATGCAATGAACGTAATGACTCCATTTTCTGAACCGGAAGGTGTTAGGACGAGGTGTTCCCTCCTTTTGTTTTTTTTTTTGTCCTGTTGCTGCGTAATAACTTTTGATTACAGAGAAGCCCTAACCCTGAACTGAAAGGCTTGGAGACGAGAGAGAGAGAGAGAGAGAGAAGAGACGCGAGAGAGATGGAGGGGAGAGAGGTGAGGGACGGAAGAGAGAGGGAGGGGGAGATGAGAGAGGAGAGAAGCGCAGGAGGAAAGGAGCGAGAGAGAGATAGGGAAGAGTAGAGAACAGATAGAGACAGATTAGAGGGGAGCGAGAGGGGGGTGGGATTGAGCGGGAAAGGATGTCAGTATACAGAGACAGGTGACTACAGCTGTCTCGCCTATATGAACAGGTTATGGGGATTTTGCCTATGCGGGTTAAACATACAACCATCACAACAAACACAGCCGGCGCGCTCGCGCGAGCGACACACACTACACACACACACTACCACACTACACACACACACAAACACACACAGGAAACACACAAAATGCGCGCGCCGCGTCGCACACACAAAAGCACACACAATTCTCTCTCCTCTCTTCACTCTCCTATCTCTGTCTCTCTCATAACGACACACACACACATCACACACACCACACACACCCACACACACAAACACACACACCACACACACAACATTCTCACACACACGCATGTCAAAAACGGAGTATTACGAAGGAGGGACGAATAATAAATAAGATATTACGCGTCGCTGGCATCCTTCTCGGACTTGATTCAATACAACAAAAAAAAAAGAGAAAGAAAGAAAAAAAAACACAAAAACAATCTAACAAACAACCCCGAAAAATGTAATATAACAAACTCTGCTGCAAATCGACCCCCGGAAACGAAACCAGTTTCCTTCCTTGTTCGCTCTACAGGGCCGATCTACTGTCTCTTCGCCCTATTATTCTCGCCTACCTTGAACCCCTGACTTGCTGTCCCCCCCCCCACACACCAGCACATACGCAAAAGCGATTAGTGTCTGGTTGCCCTGGCAACACTTTTAACAAACCGGTAGAGTACTCCCGTCCACACAGCGTAGCACCCCACTGCATCCATACCTCCTATCCACGGATAGAGAGTGAGAACCACCGCACCCGGGCTCTCGTGGCGTTCTGGGCACACCACACACACAGCACTCCGGCGGCCCCCCCCCGCAACCGAACGCGGGGGATCCAACGTGCAGCAGCCGACTCCCCCGCCCAGCACAGGAGATAGTGTCTGGAAACTCACCAGAAAACAAATAAACCGGGACAGAGGAGCGACGGGCGGGGGAGGGGGCGCAGGCGGGCCGCTAGTAAGAAACATTGTGTTTCCCGGTGGGGGCATCAGGCACTCCACTCACGACGACAGGCAAGCGTTATAGAGCATAGAAACCCGATAAATAGTAATACCCAGCATACAAAGAAAATATAAGAGAGACAACAAACCCAAAAGCACAGGGAAAGCGGTTCTCTCTAACATACTAAGAGCGTTCGCGTCGCAATATCCCGCGCACCACTAAAAAACGATCGAACAGTAAAGCTCCCATGGAGAGGTCGCTCAGCAGGAGCGATGCGTGAGCCTAGCTAGGCAGCAATAGCTAGTATCAGAAATACGTATCATCGGTCGCAGCCTACGTGCATATCAGGTCTGTGTCGATAAAGGAATATGCATAAATAAGAGCACGGCTGAATCCGGGGCCCTGTCGTACACAGCAGCTTTGGCATCATGAACGTCAAGGTCCGGTCTTAGCGTACAGAGTCGCAATCTCAAAGCTCGGTCGAAATAAGAAGCTCGAGTGCCGTATCTAGGATAAATAGCAGTGGCCACAAACAAGAAAGAGCGTCAATCAAAGGTACGGCGCAGCCTCGATCCCTCCACCCGCGAAAAGAGTGTAAAAAAAAAACCAAAGCCACGGCGCCAGTATACAAGCGCACACTCTACAAGTACACACACACACACAAGGCGCCCGATCCAACACAAGGTTCAGCAAAAAACAGACTCACAAAGAGACATGAAGCACAAAACCAAACCACACACACCAGCAACACACCCTGCACGACAAGCAAAGCACACCACGACGTAGCAACACGAAAAAAGCCTCGGAGCGAGCCACACAGAAGGAAAAGGACTCTTCGTCTCGCTCCCACTCGCGAATTTGAAGAGGCCGACCGCGGCAGAGATAGGGATAACTTCTGAGTCGCTGTGTGAGGGCGATCACGAGAGGAGCGAGGTCGCATCCGAGGAAAAGTGAAGCAGTGGTCTTCGAGGTCAGCGGGTCCCCTCTCGGGAGGGTGCCGGCTGGCCAAGAGAGCTCCTCTCGCTCGCTCCGCATTTGTCTCATCTCGTCGGCGAATCTCTCAGAAGGAATCATAAACTCTCACGTGACTCGGGAGATCTTACTGTGCGGGGGCTCATGGGAATGGCAGAAAGGATCAATAGAGGGCCATTAACCAAACCACCACCCCTCGAGTCATTCCCACAAATGAATCTCAACTCTATCTTTACTCCATCATCCTCTCCTCCCTCTCTCCTCTCTATGCCATCGTATCTCAAGGCCCGCCCCACCCACCCCCACCCACGACAGACTCCTCGCTCCTCTCTCTCTTCCCTCATCTCATCCCTCTCCTCCTCCTCTCTCTCACCTCCTCGCTCTCAAACAAATTAATATAGATAAAACGAGAGAAAAGAAGTGCGTGTTTACCCAGAATCACTAGCGCCATATCAGCATTAACTATTTGGGCCCCGAATTAAAGCATAAAGAAAAGAAAGGTATGGGAGTGGTGGGAGTTAGTAGGTGGGTGTTCGTGCTATAGAGGGAAAACCGAAAGAAGGTGACGAGAAGAAGCTTATTGTAGAGCACTTCACGTTTACAAATACCCCTTATACAAACAATCAAGTCGTGCGGTCCATTTTGTGAATATCGAACCTTCATGTCCACCCTGGCAAGCCCGTGCTTCCCCAGGTTTGCGACTGCATGTCATGCGACACGATTCATGCATCTCGTCCTGTCTCGCGGTCTGTTTCTCCTTTGCCCTTCGAAGTCTTAGCATACTCTCAGCTTTCTAATTGTCTGGTGGTATTCTTACCACCACACCGGGGTTCATAAACTTAGATGGTCCACGGCACCCTCAAGCAGCCCTGAAGGATAGGTAATTAGAACAAGACAATTTTCTGAACAAAAATCAGATACCTTTTGGGTAACAGAAAAGTTTGGTGTGTGTGTGTGTTGTGTGGGGGGGGGGCGGGGGGCGTGCGTGTGTGTGTGTGTGTTGTTGTGTGGTGTGGTGTTTTGTGGTGTTCGTTGTGCCACGGTAGGTGTGTCGCGAGAATGGTGGGTTTGTTGGTTGTGTTTGTCTTGTGTTGTCGTGGTGTGGTGGTGTGTGTGTTGTGTGTGTGGTGTGTGTGTTTTTGTTTGGTGTGTGTTGTGTGTTGTGGTTTGGTGTGTGTGTGTGTGGTTTGGTGAAAAGTCTCTGATCCTGCCGAGGGTCCTGCAAAGCGGCACCGTTTCAAGATAGAATTGTGCGTCCAAAGCGTCCCTAATCCAATAGACCGTTTTTAAGTAGTCCCAAACAGCATTGCCAACGCACGCTAAGCGCTGACAGAGCGACGGCACTACCGTGTGGAAGATTGGCAATTGCAGAATTCCATCGATGAGAGGAGGCGTGCATGAGCAAGTGGCGGCGGATGCTTTAATCCGAGGGGGGCGTTGGGGGGGCCAAAGGCAGTAATATACACACAAAAAAGTATATAGGTGAAGAGAAAAAAAAAAAAAAAACACACGCAGATGCTAAACAATTCCAGCACCGTCATCAAACATACATGGCGACAGATTAAGAAGAGATTAAAAAAACGGTGGATGGATGGGTTGGGGGAGGTATTAACATGAATAACACCCGCGAACCAGTAATAAAATTCAGGCTTTCAGACATGAATACACTAATTCTTCACCAAGCCAGCGTAACCTGTCGACCATTTTAAGGTTTGCGTGAGGTCGTGGCTTTAAAACAATTATTCTACTCGAGGCTTTGAATTTTTCGTTCCGCTGATTCACGCGATCTACAACAGTTGGCTACATGAGAATCGCACAGAGGGAGCGGGGTGGGGACAAGGCGTGAACTGCGCGCCCTCGTGAGTCATGCAATCTGGAAGATAACTACAGTCGTCATTCCTACAATACCAACTGATAACAGGCATTTGTTCTCTCTCCCCTCCTCTCTCCTTCCTCTCCCCAGGTCTCCTCCCTGGGCGCCTCTCCCTCTCGATCTCTCTCTCCCCTCTCTCCCCCTTCTCGTCCTCACCTCCCATCCTCCGGGAACCCTCCCCTCTCTCCCTCCCCGCATTCTCCTCGTCCATGCTCCTCTCTCCCAACTCTCTCCCTCCTGCCCTCCTCGTCCCTCCCTCTCTCTCTCCTCTCTCCTCTCCTTGTGTCCCCCCCTCTCTCGTCTACAGACAACATAACAGAACCAGAGTCGGCAGACATATCCTCCGCCAGGCCAGCCAGCCATCCACCAGCCAACATACAGATGGGAATGAAGGTTACCATGCAGACATATAGACCATACCGACAGACAGACATACCTACACAGAATATATCAGACGACGCCAAACTATATATCACATCCATAGTCAGCCACAGACAGCAGTTGTATCGCCATCATTCCAGACCACAGAAAGGCTATTTTGCAGCATTCCCCCAGACTGCTGGGTATTCAATCGTTTGGACAAGGGTTAGATTTAGGCTGGTTTGCGGCGCTGAAAGCGGTATTCTGATAACAAAAATAATTAAAAAGCTCTGCTTTCCATGATTATAAATGATCGGGAGGGGGGGGTGGGAAGAAAAAAGACGACAAGCAAGAGAGGGAGATAGAGAGGAGAGAGAGAAGCGAGAGAGAGAGAGAGAGAGAGACAGAGAGAGAGAGAGAGAATGATCAAGAAAACATAATAGAAATGGCAGCAGGCGAGAACCAACAAACAGAAAAGGGCCAAGAGAAAAAAGCACCTGCTCGCCAAAGAACAGGCATATTCATTCTTCACCAGGGAAACTCGTGTTACAGATTGTTGAGAGACAATCAAAGCATATAATCAGCGATAGATCTATTGTCTGCGGGGTTATTAGAAGAAAGGTGGTGGTTTAAAACCGAACGCACTCACAGTTCAGACATAAAAAACCCAAAAGAAAAGAAAGACGGCCCCGTCCCTACCCTTGCATATAGAAGAAAATGATAGAAAGGGAGGGCGGGAGAGAGGGTTGGGAGCGGTAGTGTGTGTTTAAGGTTCCCGTGTAACGAAACGGACACGCAGATGAATCTCAGAGCTACAATCAATTTCTTATTCGTAGTCCTACTTTTCAGGTGTTTCATGGGCTAGGTGCCCCATTGCCCCAGGATTTAGTGGTGGTTTAAAAGCAACGCACTTTCAGACATAATAGAAGGGGAGGGCGTGAGAGAGGGGTGGGAGCGGTAGTGGGGTTTAAGTTACAGTGGAGAAGGAAAGGACAAGAAGAGAGAATCATCAGAGATACGAATGATTTATTCATGGGTAGGCCATGGCCCCCAATAAAGATGTATGTGAACAGCGTACATAGGAGGCATCACAGCGAAGCATATAAACCGCAGTTTCTCCCAGTTTTAAACGCTATACAAGTGCAGAACAAAAAAAAAAGTGAGCGAACAACAATGGAATCGGTGACTGGCAAGAATGAGAGTTTAGACATACAAAGTGTCTATAACACTTTATTTCGAAACGAAAAAAAAAAATCACAAATAAAAAAATCGCTTCACAACAGAACAGTGTGCAGTTTATTCTTTCACGATTATTTGCACAAATGATACCATAGATCAGCGTATTTAGCTACACTGTATCTGTATTGGTAAACAGCCAGATACACCAAGTCTAAGTCTAATCTTGCTGTGGCAACCTTAGAAGGTCTGTCTAAATTTAACGACAGTTTCAAATCAAGATAACTGCGACGTGTCCTTTAAAACAATTCATCTTTCACTGGACAGTGTGATCCTTGAATTCTGCCGCTATAATCAACACACAACTAACAATCATTAACGAAAATTATCTTAAAGCTCTTGACAGCTCAAATATCTTGATTGATCCACACGTGTCCAACTTGCATTCATACAGACAGACGCGTCCTTTAGAAAAAATAAGTTGCGTTTACTGTTTGCAGTCAGATACCAGAACATTCAATAAGCTTCACATTGTGGTGCTAAATCTCCCATTCGCGATTATTTTCACCAGTAACGAATACAAATGACAGCAGAATTAATAGGTACAGGATAACGGCTAAATTTACCTTATGCTAAATCTTTAGAAGTTCTCAAATGTATCCAAGATTATTATTATTGGTGAATAAGTGAACAACGAATAAAGGAGTGGCACCTCTGTCCGCTTCCCATATGTCCGACCAAAACTACACCTGTCAATCAAAAGTCTTCAAAAAGGAGCATGTAGGAATTATCATGAATAAAATAGGTGCATGATGCATGAAGCATTTTTGTCCTTCTGGTGATGTCTTTACAACAGAGCAACAGAATTACGGCGAGCGGAGAAAAAAATTCCAAAGTATTTGTGCACAGCAAATCACAAAGATCAGAACTCCATTGTATATCCGTCTTTCCCTCCAGCCCAAAACCCCACATTTACAGAATATATATGATACTGCATTTATGCACACTGATTGTCCACTGACGTGTGATTCCTGGAGAACATACATTATTTACCTGTGTTTTGGGGGGCAAATAGCAGTTTATGAAAAACAGGACATCCATCTAGCTGCACGAGAATGAATAGTTCTGATGCATGAGGTACGAAAGTAGCGTAATGTTTCCCTTTAGTAGTGGCTTGCAACGTCATGTGATTTGTAAATAGAAAGAATAATACAGGACTGCATTCTTTCCTTTGTTTTACGCCAGCTGTGCAGACAACACAGTCGACAAACTTAGCGCCACATCTTACTCTACATGTAATGTTGTCACTGATGCTTTTTACATTTACGCTTTTTTTTTCAATTTTAAAAGGCCAAAGCAAATTTCTTTTAACAAAAGCAAATGCCTTCTTGAAGTCAATAAGGCTACAAATACTTCACAGTTATCTGAAAACGTTTTGTATTTGAGCCAATGATAAAGACGTGTTCAATGGGTTTATTCCCTTGCTTAGAACCTGCTTAATGTTACAAGCAATTCCTTTTTTCATTTCTTTTATGCAATGTCTTATTGATACTTGAATGAAAGATATCACTCTTGAATGAAAGATATCTCTACTTTGCCCTATATCACTGAGGAAGATATCTTTGTCGTCGTTAGTGAGTGTAATTTTCATCGCCTTTCTTAAACAAGGGCAAAGTATTGAATCTGTCCAGTTTAGAGAGGCAAAATAACCCGTTATATAAAAGTTTTATATTTTTTTTTTTCAAAAAGGTTCAAGCATCTGATTAGTTAGTTGAAACTCATCAATAATTTAGTTAAAAATCAATCGTTTTCCCTGTTTTCAGGCTTGTTTTTTTCCCGAATGCTAATAACAGCTTTTTTCTGAAATCAAATGACCATCGCTGTCATTGAGTGGCAATGCATCACTAGCTACAATAGTATCAATATTTATGATTTAATAAAAGTTTAGAATGTGTAAACCACGCCTCCAGTGTGGTGTTATTTTTCGGTTGTTTCCCTTTGGAATTTTACATGGATAGTGTGTGTGTATGTGTTTGTGTGTGTGTGTGTGTGTGTGTGTGTGTGTGTGTGTGTGTGTGTGTGTGTGTGTGTGTGTTGTTGTTGTTGTGTTTGTTGTTGTTGTTGTGTTGTGCTGTGTGCGTGCGTGCGTGCATGTGTGTGTGTGTTGTGTGTGTGTGTGTGTGTGTGTGTGTGTGTGTGTGTGCGTGGTGCGCGCGCGCGCGCGTGTGTGTGTGACATTATTCTCGATTGCGGTCCTTTACAGATAATTTTATGTATGGTGTCCCAGCTTGTGTGTGCATGCGTGCGTGCGTGCGTGTGTATTTGTGTGTGTGAAAATATTACAAGATTGTCAACTAATGCGATATTGGATAACTGCCTCTTCGCTGTTTTTCTTTTTCTTGTTTTTTTCTTCAAAAGCCCATCCAATACTTACGATAAAATCTTATGACATACTTCGGAGACAAAATGATCTTCAACTTTTTATTAAGCGACCGCTGAGTTCGTCAATTTTCTTCTTCTTTTCTTCTTCTTCTTCTTCTTCTTCTTCTAAGCCGCCATTCTTGATTTAGGCTTCTAACCAAGGGATACAGCAAGTGTCATGCATAAGGCCCTTTTGATACATTCGTTAAGCTTCTCAAGGAGCATCATTCTAATTAGATTTAGAGCGGCTTAGATCTTTTTCCTGCACATCTTGATGACACAAGAGTTGTCAGAAAAACACAAACAAATGTTCATTTACATCGATCCATTTTCGTTTTCTTCTGTAATTTCCTTGCAAGTGTTTATCTTATCAGGATAGGGAACAATGTTGGAGTGTTTTGCTTGCTTGTTTTTATTTGGAAGGGCACCGCGACCTGTAACAAGCTTACGATCAGAATGTCGTCAATATACAAAAGGGCGCAGTAAACATGGTGACGACAAATCACGACAAATCATACATCATATCAAACCCACAGAGAGAGAGAGAGCGCGGAGAGAGAGAGAGAGAGAGAGAGAGGAGGTGTGTTGTGTGTGTGGTGTGTGGGGGGGGGGGGGGGGGGGGGGCTGAGTGAGTGAGTGACTGACAGAGATGGACGGAGGGAGAGAGACAGGCAGACAGGAAGAGAGAGAATTAGAGAGAGAGACTGAGACAGGGGCATGAGAGAGAGGGGGGGGGGGTGAGAAATTTGGAATAAAGTATGGACGAGAGAGAGAGAGAGAGGAGAGAGAGAGAGAGAGGAGAGATAGAGAGAGAACAGGAATTAAAAACAGAGACAGCACAGAAAAAGACGGAGACAAAGAGATAGAGAGAGAGCGCAGAGAGAAGCGCAGAAAAAGACAGAAGAGAGAGAGAAAGAGACAGAGAGAGAGAAGCAGCAGAAAAGAGAGAGAGATGAGAGCACAGAAAAAAAGACAGACAGAGACAGACAGACAGACAGAACAGACAGACAGCACAGAAAAAAAAACAAAGAGAGATAGAGAGAGCACAGAAAAAAAAAAGAGCGAGAGAGAGAGAGAGAGAGAGAGAGAGAGAGAGAGAGAGGGAGAGAGAGAGAGAGAAAGAAGAACAATGGAAAGCGAGGGGGGGAGGGGAAACGAAGGGCGGTGGACCAGTCAGAAACAGACCAACAGACAAAGACGTCTATACACGCCGTCCACCCACACCCACCCACCCCCCCAACCCCATCCACCACCCTTCCCCACCCAGTCATTTCTAATACTAATCTCATCTACCTCAACTTTCACTTCCCCCCCACCCCCTTATCAATTCCCCCACCCCACCCCCCTTCTGCATCCACTAGAAAGAAGTGGGGAGGGAGGATTTGGGAACGGGATAAAAGAGGACGGAGGGACAGGATGGAGGATGGGTGGAGGTGTGTGTGTGTGTGTGTGTGTGGGGGGGGGGGGGGGTAAGGGGCGGATAGAATGACAGGAAGGTGATAGATGAGGGGAGAGAGCAGCGGTGGTGGTGGTGGTGGTGGTGGTGGTGGTGGTGGCGGCGGTGGTGATGATGATGAGATAGTGGTGGTGGTGTCGAAAGTGAAACATAAATGAATTCTATGCCCTGGCCTGAGAGGGGGAGGGTGGGGGGGGGGGGGGGGAAGATGAAGGATAGAGGGGGAGGAGAGACAGAGAGAGAGACAGAGACAGATAGAGACAGACAGAGACAGACAGACCAGAGACAGAGAGGAGACAGAGATTGGATAAAAGTAGGAGAGAGAGAGACAGGATGGAGACAGACAGAGACTTGGATTACAGAGTGTGAGTGTGTGGATGGACGAGAGGGGAGATCCCAGAGGAGGTGGAGAAGGGGAGGGGAGGGAGAGGGTAAGAGGAGAGAGAAGGAGAGGAGAGAGAGAGAGATGAGAGAGGAGAGGCCAGAGAGAGAGAGGTGAGAGACGTGGTGGTGGAGGAGGCGGTGGTGAAGAGACGTGAGGAGAGGAGGTGAGGACGAGAGAGAGATTGGAGAGGGCTGGCCTGAGAGAGGAGGGGAGGGGACGGAGGAGGGAGAGGAGAGATGAGAGAGAGAGGGCGGAGAGGACAGAGGAGAGACAGAGCCCAGACAGACCAGAGAAGACAGACAGGACAGAGAGAGACAGAGATTTGAGGATATAAAAGTATGGTGAGAGTGAGCGGAGAGAGAGACCAGAGCAGAGAGAAGGAGGAGATGAGAGAGAGAGTGGGGAGGGAGGGAGAAGAGGAGGAGAGAGCGAAGAGGGATGGAGAGAGAGATGAGAGAGGAGGGGAGAGGAGAGATGATGACAGAGATGAGAGCGATGAGGAGAGACGGGAGGATGACAGAAGACGACAGAAAGAGAGAGATTTGGAGAGAGGAAGTAGCGTGGAGTGATGAGATGAGCGAGCGAGGAGAGAGTTTGGATGAGCGAAAAGTATGGTGAGAGAGTGAGCGAGCAGAGAGAGAGAGAGAGAGAGAGAGAGAGAGAGAGAGAGAGAGAGAGAGCAGAAAAAGAGACAGAGAGAGAGAGAGAGAGACAGACAGACAGAGGCAGACAGAGAGAGAGAGAGAGAGAG
>JADBJO010008685.1:85000-92678 GCA_016801955.1 Conus betulinus
AAACGCGTCACTTCTTGAATAATGTATACGAACTCATAACTTAACTGTTTGACAATATTTTCCTTTGATGATGATATTTGCAACGAAGTGATAGCTTAACTGTTTGACCATATTTCCTTTGATGAAGATATTACCAACGTTCATTTAAAACAGACGAGAACGATCTAAACACATTAATATTAATGAATTGTTCTTTCGGCACCAGAGGAGCTGTTAAAAAATAGGCTTTGTCTTCTTTTGAATTTTAAACAAATTATATGTTATTTTTTATACCACTGTAATGAAAAAAAAAAAAAAAAAAAGTGGATATATCAGACACAAGCAAATCTTAATACAGTCACAATGTCTTTCTAGATGTCTGTCTATATCATATTGAAATAAACAAGGTTATACAGCATGGATGGTGTCACATTTGAGATCATTCTAATCTGTAATTGTTTTGTATATGAACAGTTACTAGCTACAATGAATAACTCTGTCTGAAAAATGTATAGAATACATCATAACACCAGTGTCTTCGGAAGAGTATATACGACTCAAACAAACAAGCATTAAGCAAGCAAACAAACAAAACAAAAACAAAACAAAACAAAATTCACAGATGTATGAGTTTGTTTGTGAGTGAAGATACAGAGGGTGGGTGCAAAGCGGAAGTGGGGGAGGGGGGTAAGGAAATAGGAAGGGGAGGGTGAGACTTAGTGGGCGGAGGGAGAGGGAGGGAAGGGAGTGGAAAGGAAATGAAAAGCCGGGGAAGGTGTGGCGGGGAGGTACTAACAAAGAGCTTAAGACAGAGGCAATTGCGCGCGCGCGCATGTGTGTGTGTGTGTGTGTGTGTGTGTGTGTGTGTGTGTGTGTGTGTGTGTGTGTGTGTGTGTGTGTGTGTGTGTGTGAGAGAGAGAGAGAGAGAGAGAGAGAAAGAGAGAGTGTGTGTGTGGTTTCTCTGTGTGTGTGTGTGTGTGTTGTGTGTGTGTGTGTGTCTGTCTGTCTGTATGTGTGTGTTGTGCATGAGAGCATATGTGCACGCGTGTATATGTGCGTTTGTACGTTCGTGTATGCGTGCGTGAGTACGTGCGTGCGTACGTGCGTACGTGCGTGCGTACGTGCGTACGTGCGTGCGTGCGTGCGTGCGTGTGTGTGTGTGTGTGTGTGTGTGTGTGTGTGTGTGTGTGTGTGTGTGGAAGGGGGAACAGAGGGGAGGGGAGGAGGGAGGGGGGGGGGGGGGGGGGAGCGGAGGGGGCGAGGCAGAGTATCTATCGTTGGAAGGACTGCCTCGAACTCAGACTGTGAACAATGTGTTAACATTGTGAATGCTTGTGTATTGCCTCTCATTCTGAAAATTGTGTTTCTTGAAGGAGACATGTAAAACTGTGTCTTATTTCAATTTTTTTTTCTTTTCTTTTCATTTTTTCGGAAAAACGTTTTTGACATTAGTCGTCATCTTGTCGAAGAAATGCGCCACTTTTTGAATAATGTATACGAATTGATAACTCAACTGTTTGACAATATTGTCCTTTTATGATGATATTAGCAACGAATTGATAGCACATGGATACAGACACACATGAATAATACTGCGTGATTTCAAGCGTTTTACACTGCACCAGTTGCGAATAAAACATGTTTCAATTGGGGGAGGGGAAAAAAAAAACAGTTCAGGCAGCAAATCTAAAAGCCATTCCATTAGAAAAAACGTGTGTGAAATTCTAAAAACAGTCCAACGAGCATGCCGCATCTGAATAAACAGACGCATTGAAACCGTGTGCTTCTGAGAGGCGGGTCTCCAGGGGAAGCAGCTCTTACTCTCTCTCTCTCTCTCTCTCTCTCTCTCTCTCTCTCTCTCCCCCCCCCCCCCCCCCCCCCCCGCAAAACGGCGGCCACTATAGAGAGGCAAGGGAAGTCACTCTTGACGACTTCCGGCTCTGCAAGAGATGGGACGGAGAAGGTGACGGATGGGGCGGGAATAACGAAGGGTGGGGGTAGATTACACACACCATTGCATTGAAAAATACAGTAACTGTGTGTGTGTGTGTGTGTGGTGTGTGTGTGTGTGTGTGTGTGGTGAGTGCGCGCGCGCGCGCGTGCGTGCGTGCGGTGCGTGCGTGTGTGTGGGTGTGTGTGTGTGTGTGTGTGTGTGTGTGTGTGTGTGCTTGTGTGTGTGTGTGTGCGTATGCGTGCGTGCGTGCGCGGCGTGTGTGTGTGTGTGTTTGCGCGCGCGCGCGCGCGAGTCAGTTCTCAGTTAGCAAGACAGCGAGGCAGATACATAGATACAGACACACAAAAATAAATACTGCATGCTTAAAAGCATTTCACACTTCGCAGCAGCGAGTAAAACGGTTTGTTTAAACTGCAAAAGAAGTAAAGTTTAGGCGACAGAATTTAAAATCCCTTTCCCATTACAAAAAAAAAAGAAAAAAAAAAGAAAAAAAAAGGAAAAAAAAACCCAAACGTGTGGTAATTCTAAAACGGTCCAATAATCATGGCGCATCTGAATAACAACTCTCAGATGAAAAGGGTGTGGACTTTCCAGAAGGCCCTGGTGTACACCCAAACGCCATCTTCTCTTGCTTCTTTCTGCTGCTATTCATCCACTGCTTGGGGGATGAAAAGGAAAATAAAAAAGCATGTCTTGTCCACACGCTGCTGTGCCTTCCACACGCTCATTGTGACCAGGGCCTCCATTGCCGTCACTGTCCATTGAAAACCTGCGCAGCGGAGAATCAGGTTCTTCCCCCCAGGGGAAGCAACTCTCTCCTCTCCGGCTCCGGCCTCTGATGCCCGTCCCTTTTTCAGAGGCGAGGGAAGTCACTCTTGATGACTTCCTGGGTTTTTAAGAAGATGGGGGCCCGGAGGGGAACACGGGGAGGGGGGGGGGGGGGGGTGGTGGTTGGTGGTGTGGTGTGGTGCGGGGGTGGTGGGGGGGTGAAGCACACGAGAAATGCATCTGAAAGTAGGAATTGTGATGATGACCAGTATGATTGGTGGGGGGGTGAGGATGAGGTAGAGGGGGTGGGGGGTGAGGGGGTACGGATGTATTGGTGGCGGGGGTGAGCAACACAAATGGTGAAACTGTATTGGGATGGGGGCGGGATCGTCGATACTGGGGTGATGAGGTGGGTGGTTTGAGTGGTGGATGGAGAAGGTAGGTATGGGATGTAGTCTGTGTGATTGATGATTCCCTAAGCAAAACTTCACGGTTACCATCATGAATCACACAAGGAGGCTCATGCCTACGTTATCTTTCACATGAGCATCGCTCGGTGTACATCATCACATCAAGAATCTGATCTTTCTCATGACAGTAGTTAACAACACTTCTCACAATTTACACTATATAATAATCCTCCAAGATGATGATGATGATGAACTTCTGATAACTCAACCCATGCCCCCACTGACCTTGACCCAACACGAAGCACTAGTAACGAAAGTAAACAACCCCGACAACGAAAACGACGCACAGATGATTATGATGAATGATCCAGCGATGATGATGATGATGATATATATGATATATGATGTAATTTCATGTTTCGGAATCAAAACTCTGTCTCACTGTTACCATCTCTTAGTCGTCTCTCGTCGTCTCGTCGTCGTCCTCGTCGTCGTCTCGTCTTCTCTCCTTTCTATATTATCATATATATATATATAAATCATCATCAAATCATCACTTTCCGCGGTCACTGGAGAGATCTCAATCAGGCTTTCGAAATAACCGGATCTGACAGGACAGATGTATATGTTAGTGAGATTTCTCCCCAGTGGAGATGGTCTCCCTCTTTTGGAGACTATAAGCTTGCTGAGGTTCATTTGAGAAGCATTATTTATTCCCCATATTCACCCACTCAAGCACATACTGTCAGTTAGCAGAATCATCTACCACTGCAGATATGAAGGCTTACCACCCCCCTATTTCTACAATCTGAGACATAAGAGCAAGCTTTGTTATAATCAATATTCTTGCAGTCATTGCAACACCTAGCTGCTCTGTACGTTGCTGGAACAGTGCTCGGTAATTATCCCTCTTCTCCTCCCTCCTCCTCTCCTCTTTCTCTCCCCATGATTCTCACAAGGATTACAAATTTTTTTTAAAATGCATGTCGGTAAAGAGCGTCAGAGGAGAGGAGGGGGGGGGGGGGGGGGGGGGGTACTGACATATCCTAATCCAACCGTCAAGAAAAAAAAAAATCCATCAACGAATCTTGAAACAGGCGAAAAGAGTGGCTAAGCAGTTTTCAAGAGCATGTCCTTTTTGTTTCCTTTCTTTCTTTCTTCTTTCGTTTTTCCTTCTTCCTTCTCTTTCTTTCCTTCTTTTTTTTTTCTTTCTCCTCACCAGACCCTAACAAGAACGACCTGTATGTTAATATGATGGGGTAAAAAAAACAAAAAAAAAACATTATTCGTCGCCTCTGTAGCCTTAGTCCTGACCACAGTTTGGTTTTTAGTAAGAGATCATCACACTGACAATCGCCGTCAGAGCTGAACAGGATACCACCATCATTGTCTCATTGTTGCTCGCAAGTCATCATCGAAGTCACACTGAGACGGAGAGAAAGGATTAGAGAGAGGGAGATGAGAGAGACGAGAGAAGGAGAGGAGAGAGAGGAGAAGAGCAGAGGAGGCATAGGGGAGCGAAGCGAAGGAGAGAGAGGAGGGACAGGGAGGAAGCAGACGGGGTTGATCACTTTACGAATTTTGATAGAGAGTAGGCGAGAGATCATTACTCGAGGTGAACGGATGAGAGGAGGAGGAGGAGTTGAGATAAGAGGAAGGAGCAGAATTAGGGGGAGGAGAGTGAGGAGGCCGAGAGAGCAGGAAGAGAGAGGAGAATGGAAGGAATGAGAGAGACAGTGACATAAACAACAGACAGTGCCCCCCCCCCCCCCCCCCACTTCACTGGACAGTTTGTATTGAATGTATTACATGGAGGTTTTGAGGGAGAAAGAGAGGACACACAGACTTTTTGAGAGGAAGAGAAGAGACGAGAGTCGAGGAGTTGCGAGAGGAAGACAGACAGACAGCAGTTGACACTTTGACATTTTATATTAATTGTCATACCATGGAGGGTTTGAGAGAAAGAGAGAGAGCGAGAGAGAGAGCGAGAGAGAGAAGACAGGGACAGGGACAGGACAGACAGGGACAGACAGAACAGAGACAGCGAGACAAAGAGAGAGGGGGGAGGAGGGGTTGGTGCTGTTCGAATATTGTCAACTAAACGGCGGGTCACCTCTTTTACTTCCGATGACCTGCGATGCTTCCATCTATGTGGCTGGATGACAATGACACACCCTCCCAATCCCCCCTCCCACCCCCCCCCCCCCCCCCCCCCCCCCCCCCCCCCCCCCCCCCCCCCCCCCCCCCCCCCCCCCCCCCCCCCCCCCCCCCTTCACCCCATTCCCTCCCCCTCCCCCCCCCCCCCCCCCCCCCATCCCTCGTCTTACCCCCCCCCCCCCCCCCCCCACCCCCCCATCCCCCCCCCCCCCCCCAGCCCTCGTTTCAGAGCACCAGTCCCGCACCGTCGGTTGCCAACGTGAAGTGGATTGGGTCGGATTTCAGGGTTGGAAGATCTGTAAAAAACACATCTTCGGCAGATCTCCCCCCCCCCCCCCCCCCCCCCAGCATCCACCCTTAAATGAGGGTTAACTTACATTTGTGTTAAACACACAACGCACACACACACACACACACACACACACACACACACACACACACACACAACCACACACACACACACACACATACACACACACACACACACCACACCACACACACATCACACACCACACAACCCATAAAGCTGGCTAGCAAAGCAGCAGAGCGTATTTGTAACCATCCTCTCTCGTAAAGATCAACACAACATTAGTTAAACCAGGTAAACAGTACAACTTTCATTTAACTACCCATTCCAACTTGCCGTTAGCACTACAAATTTACGTGTACACACACCACACACCACACACACCACACACACACACACACACACAGTCACACACACACACACACACCACAACACACACACACACACATTTCCGTACAATCCTCCTGCAGTTACCATCAATCTTCTCAGTGGAAAACAAATTGCTTGACAATTTCCACAGCACAAGTTTTGTACTGACACAACGTCTGCAGTAGAATGACTAGTTAACAGTGATTTCATCCACACAATAACCACAGTAACCACCAGGCCGTTACTAAAAAAAAACGACACGACAAACCACCATTCCTCATTATAAATAAGAAAAAAAGAGGATTGAAAGGGAAAAACTTCGCGTTTCTTTAACAGAATGTCCACCCAGCCCCTACACAGATGTTTTCAGTAGACCCCAGCAAGCAGCCACAACCTCGTCGTCCCCCACCCACCCCCCACCACCCCCCACCCCCCCCCCCACACGGAGTACTGTCCCCAAGTCCTCACTGCCAGAACACAGTTCCAGTCCACAAGGGGACCCCATTGAACATTCCCCTGAAGACATCTCACATTGCCTCGCGGAACACGTGAAAGAAGGCGCCTCACGACGCAGATCTGGCTGAAAGACGTGAGCAGAGAGACCAGTCTCTCTCTAGATCAAGGTCTCCACCTTAACGCAGGCACAGGACACAGTCACACAGCTTTGATGGCCACGACAGGAACTCAACAGCCCGAGTCCTACTTCACTGGAAGACATTCAGACGGGAAGATTTCACCTTTCAAGTTCTACTTCACAGGAAGAAAGTCAGACAGGAAGAATTAACTTCCAGTCCTACTTCTGTGGAAGACATTCAGATTTGAAGAATTAATCATCAAAGTCCTATTCTGTGGAAGACATTCAGACTTGAAGAATTAACCTTCCAAGTCCTAACTTCTGTGGAAGACATTCAGACAGAAAAAATAACCTTCCAGGTCTACTTCACTGAAAAACTTTCAGGACAGGAAGAATTAACCTTCCAAGTCCTGCTTCTGTGGAAGACATTCAGACTTGAAGAATTAACCTTCCAAGTCCTACTACACTGGAAGAAATTCAGACAGGAACAATTAACCTTCCATGTCCCTACTTCAGTGGAATACTTCAGACCGAAAGAAAATAACCTTCCAAGTGTCTACTTTCATTGAAAAGACTTTCAGACAGCAGATGATTAAACTTCGGACTAATTAACATGAACACCCGACCAGGACGTCTGTTTCACAAATTTCCCCAAACCCCCACCTCTCACAAAAGACTTGTGGTAATTCTTCGAACAGACGACCAAGCTTTCCTGGTAAAGTGGCATTTCCTGAAACCTCTATTCTCCTTCAAAACAAAAAAAATCACGAAAACTAGAAGGGAGGTAGCAAGAACGGCTCGGCAACCTCACCGCCTCCCCCCACCCAGTCACCAAAACGTAACACACACCCCCACCCACACCTCACACCCCCCGCACCCCCCCCCCCCCCCCCCCCCCCCCCCCCCCCTCCCCCCCCAATGCAACATTATAGCAATAGTTAGTCCACAAAAGTTTCTCAGTCACGGCGGCACAGCATCACACACAGTGACAAAAGAAAAAAAGATCTATACCACCCGAGCCAACAACAGAAACACTCAACACGCTGCTCGATTGGGGAGCGAAGGACGGGCGGAATTCGTCCACGACATCGAGAACGTGAATAGTCCTAAGCAGCACACAATGTCTCTGATTCCAAATACACAGACGCGCCACGCGCTCA
>JADBJO010008686.1:15000-30000 GCA_016801955.1 Conus betulinus
TGGTGATCCCGAACTTGCGTACTATCGTCTGCGTGACTTTTACATCTGTACAGTGTGTTTTGTGTGTCTGTGCGTGCGCATGTATGTATGTGCGTATGTGTGAATGTGTGCGCGTGTGGTGAGTGTGTGTGTGTGTGTGTGTGGGGGGGGGGGGGGGGGGGGGGGGAGGGGGGGGGGGGGAGGGACGGTTGTACCTGTTTACTGCATACGCATGCGTATATGTGTGGCATGTCCAGGCGTATCCCGGTGATCTGTAGGCTTGAGTAAACATGTACATACACACACTCACATGCAGTACCCCCTCCCCTCCCCCCCCCCCACACATGCCCCTCACCCCCCCCCCCCCCCACACACACACATGTGCACCTCTGTGTGTGTGTGTGTGTGTGTGTGTGTGTGTGTGTGTGTGTGTGTGTGTGTGTGATTACGCTAGGTGTTTATTTAGTTTGTAAAAGATCGATTAGATATTTGAAGAATTCCAAAAGATGTTTGTTGTACAAGGCTTCTCTCCTTTACCAGTAGTGGGTGGCTGACGGTGATTACTAAACAAAAGAAGTTTATCGTACAAGGCTTCTCCTTTACCTGTACTGGGTGACTGACACTGATTACTAAATAAAAGCAGTCACACTGTTGATAGATTTAGACTATTATGAATCCCAAAATACGTTACACTTATTCTTGTTAACACATCATCATCATCATCATCATCATCATCATCATTCATTATCATAGTATTGTTGTTATTATTATTGTTATCACTATCGTTATTATTTATATATATTATTACTATCTTCATTATTATTATCATTATTTTTATCATTATCATCATTATTATTAACATGATGATGATGATCGTTATGATTATTATTGCTTATCATATCATAATTATTTTTACATTTTCTTTTAAAAACATTTTTTTTTTAATTTTGGACCTATTTTCCTGATCATTCTTCACTGAAAGCTTTGGAAAAAAAAACACACACACCACTTTTTAATTGTGATTTCCCCCCTTAAAATTGTGTTTGACAGTGTGTTGAAGAGTACGATAAGTGCAGTGTTATTAATACCCGCTGCAAGAATTCTGCTGACACCCGACAATGTCAAACACACTGTATATATAAGTGTGTCAGAAGGCATGTCTGAGCTGTGGGAAAAGTACAGCTTTCCTGCGCTTGTGAATTTTTACAGTGACAGGAAAATAACGGCAGTCACTTACTACAACATGGCTCCAGGGGTCCCAGAGTCCCACGACACATTTTGAATGCCCCTCCATAGCTTTCCATTTCCCTGTGTTTGTACGGTGCAATGGCGTGTATGACTGCCCCTACAAAGAAGATGAGGCAGACTGTGAAACTCACTCCTGCCCTGGCTACTTTCGCTGTCGTCAGTCTCAGGTGTGTCTGCACCCAGATCATGTGTGTGACGGCAAAACCAGTGTCCTCAGCATGACGATGAATGGTATTGTTCCATGTCTTGCCCTGACCAGTGCTCCTGCCAGGGTCTGGCTTTTACCTGCAGACAGGTGTTCCCTGTGGATGCATTCCCAGACGTGCGATATTTAGACGTGTCTGGCAGTGCTATGAAAACAGAACTTTTGTTTATGAATAAAATGCTCATATATCTGAACATGAAGAGTTGTGATCTACAGCAACTGTTCCTACCAAACTTTCCCAACGTCAAAATTCTCATTGTTAGTGATAACCAGTTGAAAACTGTTTCGTTGGATACGTTGAATAACATCAGCAACCTAAATCATCTGGTTCTGTCAAACAATCCTTTGACTTCTCTGTTTCCCGAAGACTCCAATGAAACTTTCGTGTTCCCTAATCTGAGAACCTTGGATTTGTCGTTGGTCCAGATTCCTAACATAGACCTTAACAAATTTCAAGCTTTCTCTGGACTTGTTGTTCTCAATCTTTCTGGCAGCACACACAGACGGTCACACAGGAAAAGGATTTGACAATCCAGATCTCGTCAAGCTGGATCAACGTGGCAGTGAAATATCAAAGTTTCCTCACAGCTTGTTCAAGAATCTTTGCAAGCTTACACAACTGCATGCTGACGACTTCAAGCTGTGCTGTGTCCAGATCTTGCCAGAGCACTTCATCACGAAGAACTGTGACGCCCCTCTCCCCATTTTTTTCCTCCTGTGATCGTCTTCTAGGAGGTAAGCTGCAGCAAGCTCTGATATACCTTCTCATACCTGTCATCTTTTTTGGGCACAGTGTTCTTTTCATACTGTGTTCGCGGCAAAGGACAGGGAAGAACAACTTTGGAATATTTGTTTCTCATCTCTGTGGTTCAAAAGTCCTGATGGGAGTGTACCTATCAGTACTGTGTGTGGCGGACCAGATGTACAGTGGTGTCTACCTGTGGAAGGATTCAGCTTGGAGATCTAGTGTCTTTTGCAGATTGTTAGCTTTCATTTTCTTGCTTTCCTGCGAGGTGGCCATCTTTGTTGATGTAAGCATGGTCCTGGAGAGATGTGTTGTTCTCACCACGATGAACAAAGCTGGATGTACCTGGAAGAAGAAAGTGACTTCATCTCTCTGCCTCCTGGCGTGGGTTGGTGGGTGTCTGTCTCTCTGTAATTCCCACAGTGTCATCAGACAGTGAGTTCAGTCAGACAAGCCTCTGCGTCCCACTGCCCGTCTCATGGGATCAACCAGGAGGACATCACTACGCTTTCAGCCTGATGGTCGTTGTGAACAGCACCATGGCTGTGCTGATTGCAGCGGGACAGATCTACATCTACATTATCATACAAGACAACGCTTTAGATTTTCTAGCCAATGACAGTAATGTGCATGACTTCAGTGCAGGACGTTGTGTCACCACTATTGCCACAGGGGACGTCTGTTGTTGGGTGGCTCGTGACGTTGTGGGCCGTTCTGACGACTCAGAGAGTGTGGGCCCGAGGTGAGGTCATCCTCACCTTATCGGTTTTCTTCATTTTTGTCAGCGCAGCAGTGACGCCATACCTGTATTTGTTGAACGGGGTATGGGAACGTCAGAGACAAGTGCAGAAACAGAGAGTTCTGAAACGACTGGGGTTCCAGTTTAAGGAAAAGCAACTGACGTACAATGTAAATATTTCTTGATTAATACCGACCAAGACATCATTGCTTCATCACCTGTTTTGATTACATACATAGAAGACACATTCTCTGTCTTCCTTCCTTGAAGTTGGCCCGTGAATGTCGAAGTGTACATAAACTTGGCAACATACTAGAAAATCAGTATGCCTATCGTTGTATAATGACTAGTGTTTCACAACAGAAAGCGCCCACATTTGTTACAATAAAGAAAGAAATTATTCTAAAAAAAACGTCATACATGCAAGTCTTTAAAACCAAGTTCATGTAAATTAGCCCCCCCCCCCCCCCCCAGTTTCATGCTCGAAGTAACTGTGTATATTTTTGTCTCATGTTCTGTCCTGTGGGCAGTGAATGTAGTGTGGTATTTCGCTGTTCATCTGCAGGCGCATCGCCGGTAATTGCAAGATGTTTCATACGAGCATTCGACGTAGTCTTGGCCACCAGACGCAAAACGCGAAGTGGCTTTTTTGTACTCCCAGTTCTTATATAGCAGGGAGAACTTTACAATGGGAACGAAGAAATGCTCTCTCTCTCTCTCTCTCTCTCTCTCTCTCTCTCTCTCTCTCTCTCTCTCTCTCTCTCTCTCTCTGTGTGTGTGTGTCCGTCCGTCTGTAGTCAAAAATGTGTTCCACTCGCTCCAGACAAAACTACTGGGGCCGATCTTTCTGAAAATTTGTAGGTATGTTCATTATAGGTCACGGATGATGCCCGATGTGTTATTTTACCGTTATGGCCATTACTAACGGCTATAACAGCCTCTAACGGGTTTTCTTCTTTATGGAATATCTTAGAAAGTACTTGGCCAATCTTTCTGAAAATTTGTAGGTATGTCCATTATGGGTCACGGCTGATGCCCGATGTTTTATTTAACCGTTATATTCGTTACTAATGACTATAACGGCCCATAATGGTTTTTATGGAATATCTCAGAAAGTACTTGACCAATCTTTCCGAAAATTTGTAGGTATGCTCATTATGGGTCACGGATCATGTCCGATGTGTTATTCTAACTCTTATAGCTGCTACTAATGGCTATAATGGCCCATAAAAGTTTTTTCTTCTTTATGGAATATCTTAGAAAGTACCTGGCCGATCTTTCTGAAAATTTGAAGGTATGTTCCTTATGGGTCACGGATGATGCCCAATCTTTTATTTTTACCGTTATAGCCGTTACTAACGGCTATAACGGCCCATAACCGTTTTTCGTGGAATATCTTAGAAAGTACTTGACTGATCTTTCTGAAAATTTGTAGGTATATTCATTATGGGTCACGGATCATGCCCAATGTTTTATTTTACCGTTATAGCCGTTATTGACGGCTGGAACGGCCCATAACAGTTTTCTTCTTTATGGAAAATCTCAAAAAGTATTTGGTCGATCTTTCTGAAAATGTGAAGGTATGTTCATTATGGGTCACAGATGATGGCCCATGTTTACCAGAATAGCCGTTCCTAGCGGCTATAACGGTCCCACACGGTTTTTCTTCTTTAATGAATATATCACGCGTATTCTTTAATGAATATATCACGCGTATTCTAGCTTACAGACAGCGTGCAGGAACCATCTTTTTTCTTGTTGTTATTTTTTCTGTTTTTCTTTCCTGTGTTTGCATGTTGATACTCCTGCGGACACTCCCTGTACATACAGGTAAGGATTAATCCCATCTAACCAACAAGGGTGATAGAGTATTATGTGTATGACCGTTTTTTTTAATAATCCCGCCGTTAAGGCAGCCACACTCCAACTTCGGGGAAGGTGTGTGCTATGTGTAACGTGTTATCCATAACAACGGCCAAACTGACCTCTTCCGAAAGTTGGTGATGGGATTTTACGTGTGTGCAAGATGTTATACGTGCGTTCACACACGGAACCTCGGTTTACAGTCTCATTCGAAGGACTGCTGAATGGGAAATGAGTCAGAACCAAATGATCGATGGTGTTATTTTTACGTGTCTCATATATATATATATATATATATATATATATATATATATATATATATATATATATATCATATATATATATATGTTTCTCTCTCTCTCTCTCTCTCTCTCTCTCTCTCTCTCTCTCTATATATATATATATATATATATATAATTATAAACAAAGCTTGCTCTTATGTTTTAGATTGAAAAAAAATAGGGGGAGATAAGCATACATACCTGCAGTGGTAGATAATTCTGCCTAACTAACAGTATGTGCTTGAGAGGGTGAATGGGGGATAATAAATGCTTCTCAAAATGAACCCTCAGCAAGCTTATAGTCTCCAAGGGGGAGACAATCTCCAATGGGGAGGAAACTCACTAACATATAATTCCTGGTCAGATACTGGTATTTCGAAACCTGACTGTTTCTCCTTAGTGACCACAGAAAGTTGTAACTTGACTCCTCTGCCTTTTCGGTTTTAAGAAGAATGCTATCCCAGAAAAAGGCCGGTGTGCAATATCGTAGTATGGTTGTTGAGTTAAAAAAAAAACAAACAAACAAACACACAAAAAAAACCAACCAAACAACAAAGGTGCCACCCTAAGAAGCAAAAGAAAATCATGAAAGAGCAAAACAAGCTATATTTTCTTGTGAAAAGTAAAAACAAATATGAAAAGATAACCTTTTAAGACACAAATGCTGAGAGCCAGTTCTTGGAATGAATCCACAAGGGACTAAATTACAATAAACTAATAAATTCCAAGGATAAGTGACCGAGCACCATTCCAGCAACTTTAAGAGCAGCTTGGTGTTGCAACGACTGCAAGTAATGTTCAATTATAAACAAAGCTTGCTCTTACGTCTTAGATTGAAGAAATAGGGGGAGATAAGCATACATATCTGCAGTTTTTAGGTAATTCTGCCCAACCAACAGTATGTGCTGGAGAGGGTGAATAGAGATTAATAAATGCTTCTCAAAATGAACCTGTTCAGAGATCAAGGTTTTGAACTTAACCATCGTAACTGAACAGAGATCAAGGTTTTTGAACTTCCCCTCATCATCTACAATCAGATCCTGACAACTATTCACCTCACACAACAGTCGCCCCACCAGGCCTCACTGCCACAACAGCAACAGTGAGCTGAAGAAGACAGGGCGACCCTGTCGAAATATTCTCAAAGTAAGTTTTTGATTCTGAGTTTAAATACTTTTCTAATGTCAAGTCCAGATTCCAGAAACCTATATTCCTATTTATAGACGTTTCGTTGTGCAGTTGTCCCTATCTTTTTACTCACTAACAGAAACAGGACCTGCAGAATGAGCTGATTCACATGGTCTACCGCGAACACCTGCCATCAGGTCACCACCAGTTCAGCGTGGGATTCTAGCCACGAGAGAAATTTTTGCTTCCTTGAGTTTACTTCGTTTTTCTGACAGCCTGTTAAAGGTGTAGAGAAAGGGGTTGACTGCAGAATTTAGTGGCAGCACAAAAACTGCTAGGCAACATTGATTTCTCCAGGTATGGGTATATCAGCACGTGCCAACATACCACACAGCCCTATGGGGAAACCAGCACATGAAATCTGTAACTGCTACTGTGATCAGCCGCTTAGCTATTGTCAAATCACGTGAACTTTTCGTGGAACTAGTTTTTTTAACGTATTGTTTTGTATTGATCGGTAAATGAACAGCTGACCAACAGAAACCATTAAAAACAGAATGAAATTAAAGACAATCAGCACACTGAACGAATATATATTTTCCCTTTAAACTGATGCCTGGTCACTGGTAGTGGTATACATATACCTGTGGCTGGCTATAAAACTCCCAGTGTGATGTTGGGGGGAACTAAAGGCAGCAAGGCAAGGCACCATCCACCAACCAAGTCAACAGACAAGCCACCAGTGCTGACATTCTCCCAAAACGGAATGTGCTGAATGGAAAACGAAGAACAACAAAACGATCCAGAGTGATGAACCAAATGACCAAAGCTGACGCCTCACTGGACAACAGGGACAGGAAACCAGCCAGTTTACATGTTGCACTGCTTTTCCATGTGTCATCATTGTGTAGATATATGCCACGGTACCGTTCATCAGCCACTCCAATAATAGTATTGTAAATGCCCATCAGAAAGTCAGCCACCGTAAGATTGATAACAAACACACTGAACGCACTTGAAGAGGTCATGGTCTTTGCAAAGAAACGTGCACAGAAAACACAAGGCATTGCCAGTCAGCGACAGACAAATGGTCAGCCACAAAAATGCGCGGTATATCCATAACTGTAATAAATCTTCACACGAAGAAATTTCGTTTTCAGGGGCATGGCAAACAGGTTGTCAAACGTTACGTGGGAGGATTTCATCGCAGCACAGCTTATAGTTTTCAGTCGAAATGATGTGCAGCTGGGAAAGATCTTTGAACAGATCAGGGTGGAAACGTTTTCACTGGGCTACCTTCCATGTACAGTTTCGATAACTGTGACATGAACTGAAATCCCCCAGTGCTGATTTTTGTGCAGAAGAGTAAATGTTAGATTCAGTTTGTGTACGCCAGGAAACGATGAGAACACTTCGGCATCAAAGATCATCAGTGAGGTGAATGACAGGTCAACCTCTGAGAGAACACTGTGCTGAAGACCAGACGAACCTAATGAGGTAAGGGGGTTATTGGGTAGTGACACAACACCAGCAGATTTTTTTAAACCAATGAAAGAGGTCATATTGACCTGCTGCAGCTTATTGTTCCCCAAGGTCTAATACCCTCACATTCAACAGTTTGATGTCAGGTAGCATGGTCAAATTACACTGGCGAAGAACCAGGTGAATCAGATAAGTATTATTGCTCACATCTGACAGTGTCATACCTGATCCTGTGGCATCCAGGTAACGTAACTGGGAGAAAAGTGCTGCAGCAAAAGGCTGATGACACAGAAATGTATGGCCCTGACACATGCATGTCACAGGACAGGTTACACCACATAGTAGTTCATCGTCGTCACGCATGGGCAGTGATGCCAGCTATCACACATGTGGTCACTGTGTAAAGGGGATGGATGCTCTGCACCTGAAGAATCCGGACATGTCATTTCCTCACAACGTTCTTCGTCCTGGTGGTCAAGACAGTCGTACACTCCATTGCAGCGTGTGAAGACAGGCAGGCAGTCACTGAATTCACCAGGGCAACGATAATGACTGTCTGCACAGGAGTCATTGAATTCCATTGGGACAGAGACAAACTGTTTTACGCCATCAAATGTAATAAGAGCAGGAGATGGAAAATATACTGTGTTTATCAATACATTCTGGACTGCATCACAGTTATGTCATCTGACTCATCTTGACAATGGAAGGATTTGGTCACATATCTGATCATAGGACAGACACTGTCCTGTACCACAAGCAAACATCCCGACACAAATGGGATGTTCACAAAATGACTCATCACTTTTATCCTGACAATCCTCTATAAAGTCACACATCAGAGTGACTGACACCATGATGGTTTCGTCATCGCATGCAAATGAAGGCACAGAAATGGAGTCACAGTCTCTTGAATCAAACTTGCAGAGCACTTGATCAGAAGCAGAATTCAGTACTTGCTGTGGACCACAGACCCTATGCTGATTAGAACCACAGAGAAAAACTGTAAATGTCACAACATCATTGTCACAAACTGTGAGATCATACTGTCTTGAGGGCCATACAAATTGTGTGGAGGGCAAAGACAAAGACTTCACATGGTAACGGTACTTTGAATTGTTTCCCTTGAATTCACAAACAGCTCCAAAAATTTGTTGATGAGAATCTCCTGTACAAATATGAGGTTTCAAAACTGCCCCTGTAAAATGATACAACGCAGCAGTTCTTACCCGCATTAAACTCGTTATTTCTGTTGCCAAACATTTGTTCCCTGCCACCTGCATCTGCCAAGAAAATTGAACAGAATGATAATGAGCAGTATTGTCTTCGATGATTGCATACCTATATAACGCAGGAAAGGGACATATCATTGATGTAAAAGTCAACTAAAAGATGATTTACCCTTTCTGGGTGTATCCTAGTCATATTTCGAAGCACGTCATACCAGTCATTTAAACACTTTTGGAAAACTCAATGACCCTCCCAATGATTCACAGTAAACATTGGCCTGCTTATTGTTTACCATCAACCGAGATTTGACAAATTTGTAGCAATGGTCACATAAAGCCACCAGACCCTGACACCCAGAACTGCTGAAGAGGCAGTGCTCTGTTACATCCCGCCCGTCTTCACACTCTGTCTTCAAATTACACTCCAGGTGATGATGAATGTAGGAATAGTACTCCACAGAACAGTTCCACAAACCACTGGCGGTTCTTTGAAATGTGCTATTGTTGGTAAAAAGGAAAACCAAAGTTGAAAGCAATTCGTATTGACACAGTTATTCTGTCCTGACAGCTATCATTATAGCTGAAGTGTTCAAAACATGTGCAAAGTCAGATTTCGGATCACCTCTGTACCAGACCTCATCAATAGTGTTCGGCACAATGACCAATAGAGTCATGTGTTCTGTAAATATGATACAGATCAATACTTGACCAAAGTGGCACTAGTTCTCTGAAGCTAGTAATGATAACGTATCCAACAGGGACATGCAAGCTTCTGAACAGATACTCTGGGTCAGCACTATTACTCAAATTTCCTCTGGCTGTAATGTACCCAGATGATGCGGACACCATTACAAGTTTCAAATGTGCAGGATGTGAAGGTATTCTGTAATAACAGTTGCCCTGCTCTGAAACATTTTCAGCATCTCTCTCTCTCTCTCTCTCTCTCTCTCTCTCTCTCTCTCTCTGTCTCTCTCTCTCTCTCTCTCTCTCTCTCTCTCTCTCTCTCTGTCTCTCTCTCTCTCTCAGGCTGATAACAAAATAAATAAATAATTTTGAGACCAACAATTCTACTACATACTCAGGAGAAAGCTGTAGTGAACGTTGTTCTTTCAGGAGAAAGCTGTAGTGAACGTTGTTCTGTCATGGATGGACCCAAGGGACAAGTATGCTGCGGAGAAGCAGCGTGTGTGGGGTTGTGTTGTGTTGGGAAGAAATCGAGATCCTGTGGGGTCTTAGCAGAAGCGGTTTGATTCTTTGCGCACACATTGTGAGAGAAATTGTGTTGGTGTTGATTCTGTGCACCACTTGGGTAATGGAGAAAAGGTATGTGTAGCAAAGGTTAATAACTGTCGTCACGTGGAATGTAGACGGTCTTGTTTCAAAACTGGGTATGACAGACTTTATTCATTAAAATTTTTTCCGATTTTCACGTGGGAAATGTAAAAACCTTTGTAGATAACGTCCATGCATTTATGTTGTCTAGATTGCACAACACATTGTAATCCTGCCCAAACGACGCTTTCAAAACAGGTCGACAATCACGTGTTGTTGTGTTAATTAAAACTACACTAATTCCTTTTGTTCATCAATTAAAATGTAAATATCATAAGTTGCTGTGTTTTAATATTGGCGAAGAAAGTCTTGGACTAAAACAAAAAATCTGTTGTGTATATGTACTTATGCCTCACCAAGTGGAAGTCCCTTCTTTCGAATCATTGATACTGATAGGTATAATTCTGATGGAAGAATGTTTGACGGACATGATGATAGATAGATATGTACATGTAAAGTTATGTGGGGATTTGAATGCTAGGACATCTCATACGTTTTACTAAATTGATAATTGTCTGCCTTTTCACACAGACTCGAAAAAATATATCAGTGTCATGACAAGGAATTCAAAAAACAAACATGAGAATATGTTTGTTAAATGTTATTAAACATGTGTTCTACCCTAGGACTCTGCATCATTAATGGTGAGTGTAACGGCGATCTCAAAGGTCACTGTACATGCGTGTTCGAGTCTGGGTGCAGTGGTATTGACTACTTCATTTTGTAAGTAGAATTACATCACACACTCATAGCATCATGCAAACTGTTTGTTGCTGACAGAATTGAATCAAGTCGTATGCCTGTTGAATTCTTGCTAAGTGGAGTAACAAATGTAAATGATTTTGACAATGAAATATCTGTTGAAAATGATAACTAAATTAAAAGATTGATTTGAATCCACAGAAGGACATCTTTTAGATCTCTGGGGTCAGAAACAATTGTAGAAATAATTGATTTGGCAATTAGACTTTATGGAAGTTGATGGAAGCTGCTTCATGTATGCTCATACATAAGCTGACTGGTACGAGTAATGTGAAAATCAGCTGGATAGGTAATGCATGTCTTGTTGAAAGACGAAATGTGAGAAAACTCTTTTGAACATTTTGTAACTCATGTCTAAAGGCTGCCAATGATAAACATTTTTTTTAAAGGTGAAACTAGATTATTTACATAACTACCGTAAGGCTAGAAAAGAATAGACAAAAATACTTAAGCAGAAAAAGAACTGAAATAAAGATTAAAGATTTGATATCCTGTCACCCCTTTGGGGATATGGAGGACATAAAACAAAAGAACAATGTAATCCACTTCAACATGACACAAAATGACTAAGCAAATGCAGGAAGCGTTTTATGTGTATTAAAGGCGTAATGGCATAATCACTAAAACATAGAGCAGGCTGGTCATCATAAACTTACACCATTTTGCTGAATTTTAAATATTTACTCAACTTTAACAGAACATTCTTGCCAGCTGAGAATAGTCTGCACAGGTTGTAAACAGATTTCACACTCGTATACTTTCTGGGAATAAAACGTACTCGTAACTCTTCATATTTTGGGCATTCCATAATGAAATGAAATTCGTCTCCAACATCTTGTTTACAATCTTTACAAAAGCGTTCCTCGCGGGCAAGACCAAGTCTTCTTCCTACTTCAATCATGAGTTTGTGATTACTACATCGGAATTTATTAAGGGAAATATATATAGATCAGGTAATTGTTCAATGTAATTTTCACGTTTGAAATCTGTTTTATAATTTCTATAGAATAGGCATTTATTACTTGAATGTAAACCCTATTCCTACGAACGTACATAGTTATCTTTCAAAGATAAAGAAATTGTTCTACATAACGATCTTTCGTTAGAAAACTGCTGTGTTTCCCAAATACAATCATAGCCTGTTTCTACAAAAATGCTTTGTATAAACTTTATCACCCAGACATATAAATACCATTTTTATACAAGTCATATAAAACACAATATATTTTTTACTCGAATATTTATCCGTTTGAGTTGCTAGTGAGATCCAGAGAATCGGATCATTCGGGTTTTAATTTGCACAGACAACGGATAAATCCCAAGTTTCCCATATAATAATAACTCTGTCATGGTACTGCGATTAAGTTGGAGTAAATGCTTTTAAGACTTAAGTTGCAAGCTTTCTATGATTTTGATATCTTCATAACCCCATATTTCACAGCCATATAATAGCACAGGTACAACCATCTTTTCAAATAGATCTAAAACAATATTCACGGGTAATTTTTTGATTTCGAGCGACTTGGAGTAATGAAAACATTGCACTTGTGCTTGATCATGCCTATATGTTTTTTACATTTATGAAATTTACCAGATCTACTAAAAACAGATCCCAAATATTTGAAACTATCTACTATTTCAATGACTTCGTTACCAAATTTAAACACGTGTTTATTATTTTTACGTCCATTGAATATCACAACTTTAGTTTTTCTGTACATTAACAGTTAGTTTCCATCCAGTACAATACTCTTTAAACGCAGTAAGAGCTTTTTGCAAAGCATTACATGAGGTAGCAAGCAAAACAGTGTCATCAGCATACAAAAGCAAAAAAATAAACAAAGATAACTGCTTAAGTCTGCATCAGGAAGATCTAAATCAATATTTAACGAAGTACAATTGTGATCAGAAAAAAAAAAAAATTGTTCGAGGTCATTCAAAAACACAAAAAAAAAAAGAACCGGAGACAAATTTTCTCCTTGCCACACACCTCTATAACTACTAAAATAATCAGATTGTTACCGCTTATGAAAACACACGATTTAATTTGATGATACATGTTTACAATCACCTGGAGAATCTTACCATTTCACTCCTTGCTTTACAAGTTTTTGCCATAGCCCTAATCTCCACACAGAATCAAAAGCCTTCCTAAAGTCAATAAAAGCACAAAACAATTGCTTTTTTTTAGCAGCGCAAATATCTACAAGGCTTTTCAAAACAAATAAATGATCCAATGTGGAATGACCACGACGAAAACCAGCCTGACTTTCAGAAAGCAGCTTTACTACTTTCAAGAAAATCAGTTAATCGATTATTCAAAATCGTTGTAAACAATTTACCTACGCAGCTAAGCAGTGTTATTCCACGATAATTGTCACAGTCGTCTTTATTGCCTTTCGCTTTGTAGATTGGTAGAACAGGTCCCACTACCCATTCTTCAGGAATCACACCTGAGTTAAGAACTTTATTGAAAAGTTTACGATAAATTGTTGTCATTAAGGGCACGCTGTTCTTAATATATTCGTTTATAATCCTGTCATCACCAGGAGCTTTCCCATTTTTTTTTTCAATTTCTGCACTGCTGATTCTACATCTACATCCTCGATTGGTCTATTCAAAACTCGAGATCAAAATTTATATCACATTCAACATCATCTTCCACCCCATCATCATCAACGTGAAGATTCATATTTTTAAAGTGGTCATAAAGTTCATTCAAACCAATAGGACACGACACATTTGGTTTCCTTTTTATTTTTGCCCAGTACTCTTTTGGTCGCTTTGTCCTTAAACACCTAATCTCTTTGTGCCATTCTTTGTTGTGAATTCTTTCTGATTTTCTTAATACCTTCTTATAATCTTTACTTTTAATCAACAAATTTACACGATTACCAATGGAGTCATTCTGTTTTAATTTTATTTTTAGCTCTAAAATAAGCGGCCCTCCTATTCTTGCACACAATATCAAACCAAGGTTTATTTTGATTATGTTTTGACGACTGTCTTCTATTTCCTTTCTGAACTTCACCAAGGGTATCCTTGGCGGCTTTCATAAGAAGGTGTGTTAACAACTCATTTATATTGGCTACTGATTCATTATCATTGTCAAGTAAATTGTTTAAATCTTCAACATCTTTAACACACAAACTTTCTCGGAAATACTCTGCTTTAGCAGCATCCCATCTTTTAATTTTGATTTGACCAGCATCAGACTTAACATTTGAGTATTCAACTGATTGTTGAAGACTGCATCTTACAGTTTTCTGTGAGTCATCATGCCTGACTTGAATACCTTTAAACACATAACTAGAGGACAGTGAACATCTGATAACATGACATCAAACGGATCAACATCAAAATCTGTGACATGAGGATACAAATGAGGTGAACCTATGATATAATCAATAACAGTGCATCCACTACTTGCATATTTTTCCTTATTCTGCATCTCTGCCAACTCTGCCATTGAATATTAGCAGCTTATGAGATTTCCAACTTGTACTGAAGGGTAGGCAGTCATTGGACACTATATCTAGAGATAAATAGTTGAACCATTTTCGTCATCTTTGGAGATTGTGGATTGTACTGAAAATGTTGGTAAAGTAAACTAACAAATGGCTCTAAAATGCACAGAAGATGATGTGTATGTACTAAAGGCACAATTATCCAAACAAGAAATATCCAGTGCATTAAAAATCTTAACAGTGAAAAATCTTCCAATACAGCCATTATGTAAGAAGGGCAGCTTAGATAGATAGATAGATAGATAGATAGATATAGCGTTCTAACTGCTCAGAAACTTTGAAGAGTTATGTTACAGCCTGGCTGATGACAAAAGTAAAGTTGCTATGATAGGTCCCATGGGGCTTGAATCAAAATTTAAGGCAGCAAGCATCCAAATCTGGATCTTCCACGCAGCCATACAGTATTGGGGATTCAACTTCCACACACAGGAGTCTTGGAGCCTCCCACGCTTTCTCCCAATGTTAAAGATTCGGAAACAG
>JADBJO010008686.1:35000-87500 GCA_016801955.1 Conus betulinus
CATCTCACTTTGCAACTAGGTCTAAAGAGTTTACAGTTAGAGCATTGACAGTTTTAGTACAGATTATTCCCCATTTTGAGAAATCTGTGTCCTGCAAAGATCTCTTACTTAGTGCACTCTGGAGTGTCATTAATGTAAGAGTGAACTCCGTAGTCGCACCTCCATGCCACATTAATGTTGATGTTCCTACAGGGACATGGGGCAGGATGGCCATGACATAGTCATGGCTAACGCGGCATGGGCGCGTGTAACCGGCGCGATAGCAAAACTAGTACTTGGAAACTCACGAGAGAGCAACCGCAGGCTAGACCAGTAGGGTAGATGGAGCTCATCAGCCTTGGCAGGCAGTCCATATAGGAGAGGGAAAACTCTGATTCAAAACACGGGTAGATGGAGCTCGTTAGCCTTGGCAGGCAGTCCATCTAGGAGAAGGAAAACTCTGACTTCAAACCCGGAGAAAGCTCCAACAGTGGAGCAGTAAGGATTTTTTCTCCTAACGACTGCAAAAACGGATGAAGGCAACTCCAGGAATGGGTAGGAAAGACTCATAAGCCGTGGTAGGCAGCTTTACCTAGGAGAAGGACATTCTGAATTCAAACCATGAGCTACTCTGAAGACACGGCACGTGTCGGCTGAGGACAGCACCCAAAGCACAGAAGACCAGACACGTACACATTATACCCATCATGGTCATGCGTCAAAACGGATATAAGATGGTATGGTGCTCGTCCCACGGACCGCCAGGCGGTGACAGTGCCGGGCCCTCAGCCTTAAAGGGGCCCACCCTCTGCTACTGGAAAGACAACGCACCAGGAATTGAATGGATGGCAACACCAGAGGAAATTTACTAGCCAACAAAGTCAGTCAGAATTCTGGCTGCTCCACTTGTCTTTGCACAGTGGAACGCTGAGGGCCTTCGAATGAAGAAGCCTGAGCTGCAACATTTCCTCAAGGCGGGAAAAGGTGGACATCATCTATATTCAGGAAACTCACCTGACAGATGCTCATCGCTTTACCATCAGAGGATATGAGCTCTTCCGACATGACAGAACCAACTGTTCCAAGGGAGGGATTCTCACCCTCATCAGGAACACCATCCCTGCGATAGAAGTTGGATGATCAGAGGGCGACAATGCATTCCTTGCTATTAAAGTTATCCTCCAAGGAAGAGACATCATAATCATTACTTCTATTGCCCACCTGACAAAGACCTGCAGCTACACACTCTAACCCTATCAGACTACAATTTACTGATAGTTGGCGACTTCAACAGCCACTCACCATCCTGGGGGTACCAAGAGTTGAACAAAAAAGGCAAGGTGATTGAAGACTGGATGATAGATAACAATATCATCCTGATCAACAAGCCAGATGACAAACCACCATGTCTCTCCTGAACCTGGAAGACTACAAGCACCCCAGATCTGGCATTAGCGACAGAGAACATCAAAAGAACATGTGATAGAACTGTCAAAGACCAACTAGGAGGAAGTGACCATCGACCAGTTCTGAAAACTATCCTGGACAAAAAAATCCCCCCCCGCCTTTCACAAAGAACCCAGCTGGAACTATAAGCAAGCCAACTGGACCAAGTTTGAAGAACTGACAGAAACGCTCTGTAGAGAGAGTAACATCAGTACTACAGAGGACATTAACAACAATGTCCAGCATATAACAGAAAGTATTCTCCAAGCAGCAAAGCAGAGCATCCCAAGAGGAAGACGGAAGGACTACAAACCTTTCTGGAATAAGAAACTCCAAATCCTTCACATGCAGCTGACAACAGCACGAGAACATCTGGAAGAGTCAACAGCAGTTGAAAACACCATCAGTTACAACAAGGCAAGGGCGGCTTACGATGATGAAAAGAATAAAGCAATTCAGAAGTCATGGTACGAAAAGACCCAGTCACTTAATCTGGAAAAAGACATCAGAAAACTCTGGAAGCTGACCAAGACATTGAACGAGGACTTCCAGCACGCTCCAAGAGTCACCTTTCTAAAAATGAAAAAAAAGAGGCCAGACCCTTCACAGGGGAAAAGAGCAGCCTTCTTGCTTGCAGAAACTTTCAGACAAGACAGTCTGCTAATAGTCCCATGGAGAAAACGGCTGAAATCAGAATGAAAATTAGAGAGGAGCAAAGAAAGCAATCAGCAACTACTACCATGACAGCTGATTGCACCATGCTTGAGCTGAACAGCGCCATCAGACAGCTTAAGAACAAGAAAGCCACAGGAAAGGACGGCATAATAAACGAGATGATCAAACATCTTGGATATCACACCAAACGGAGGCTCCTGGATATCTACAAGTCTGGAATGGTGGGACCTTCCCAAGAAAACTGGAAGGAAGCTATAGTGACACCAATACTGAAGAAAGGAAAGGACAGGCACAATAAGAACAGTTACCACCCCATCAGCCTCCTAAGCTAGCTCGAAAAAAAAACAACATTGGAGCGCATGGTGAACAGACGCCTGCTGTACCATCTAGATAAAAATAACCACATCAAGCCCATACAGTCAGGCTTCAGGAAAAACAGAAGCACTGAGGATCAGATCACCCTCCTCACTCAAGACATTGAAAATGGCTTTCAAGATAAAATGAAAACTCCTAGCCGTCTTTCTAGACTTAACCAAAGCATTCGACAAAGTGTGGAAAGAAGGTCTCCTCTTCAAGCTCCCCTGAAAAAACAAAACGTATGCGGAAACATGTTCTGGCGGATCCACAGCTACTTGTTCCAGTGAACAGCTCGAGTCAAACTGGAAGGCCAGACAAGCTCGCTGGTGAGGATCAAGGAGGAAGTACCTCAGGGTGATGTCATATCACCATCTCTTTTCCTCGTCTTTATCGATGACATTGCTGACCAACTGACGATCCATATCTCAGGGACGCTCCCATGCTGATGACCTTGCCGTATGGACAAAAGCAAAAAACAGATAAACGCAGCAGCTTACAGAATGCAGGAAGCAATGAATTGCATCTCTAATTGGGCAAATGAGTGGATGGTCACCATCAACAGGACCAAAACGGAGGCCACTTGCTTCTCACTCTCCCAAAGAGAGAGGCTTTCACCCTTCAGATAGAAGGCCAAGACATTCCACAAGTAGATACCCCAACCTATCGGGGGTAAAGCTGGACAGAAGGCTAACATGGTCCCCACACATCAATACCATGTACAGCAAAGCAGTGAACAAGATGGCTGTGATGAGAACCTGGTTGGAACAAACTGGGGAGCTAACATGAAAATCTTGACCCAAGTATACAGTGGCACTATAAGACCCCACATGGAATACGCTTCCAGCGCCTGGTCAACAGCTGCCAGGACCAACATGAACAGCTTAACCAGAGTGCAGAATGCAAGCCTCCACTTGATCACAGGAGGAATGAAGACCACTTCCCTTGCTGCAATGGAGAAACCATCAGGCCTCCACTCGTTGGACGAACGAAGAGAGGAAAACAACTAAGTCAAAGTGAAAAGATGAAAAGACTCCCGTCCTATCCACTGCACAATAAACTCCATGTTCCAACAAAGAACAGACTCAAGCGCCAGACCCCCAACGATCTAAGCAAGGCGCTTCAGGAAAAGAACAGAAAATTGCTACGAACAGCAGACCACCCAGTGGAAATGCTCCATGACTGTGTAGAGTGGACAATGGATACTGCCCTCATCAGCCTTGACATTCTTGGCATTGGAGCTAAAGAAGACCACAGTGAAACAGAACTGAAGTCCGGACTCTAGAGGCCCTAGCCAGGGACTACCCAAGCACTACTTGGGCCCAAATCTACACAGATGGCTCAGCAGAGAAAGCTGTGAGAAATGGGGGAGGCGGTGTTTTCATCAAGTTCCCAGATGGCAGTTCCATCAGCAATTCTGTAGCCACCGGTAGCTTCTCAACTAACTACAGAGCAGAAGCATGTGCCCTTCTCACTGCTGTACAGTTACTAAACGAAAGGGACATCTTACAAACCACACAGTGTTCCTTACAGATTGTGTTAAGCCATCCTTCAAAGCCTTCAAAGGAGAGAAAGAGAGCAGATCCTACAGGAAATCACACAGGAACTGCACACCTTGAGCAGAAAAACAACACCAGTCCTGCAGTGGATTTCCTCCTACTGTGGTATTGCAGGAAATGAAGTGGCGGACAGACTCTCAAGGCAAAGCGAGACCAAATAGCCCATGCTGTATCCTACAGAGAAGTGAAGACCATCATCCACAGCAATTTCAGGACAGTATGGAGAGAAAGACTACAGGTGGGGGTAGAGAAGGATGACATTCACCATCTTGAGTGTGCCCAACAAGTCGCGATCTTCAGACTAAGAACTGGACATTGTCAGTTGCTCTCCCACCTCTATCGCCTGAACATATTGCACACATATGAGTGCCCATGTGGCGCTGGCCCACAAAATCCAGCCCACGTACTTCAGTCCTGTCCCCACGTTCAACAGCCTGTGGCGTGATTTCTAGCCCAGTGCAGTGGAACTCCCAAGAAAAGCTGTGGGGAATGGCGGACTCACTCCAACGGACCGCTGACTTTGCCCAAGCTACCGGACTTTCAATCTGACCAACATGACCAGGGAACGCAGAAGAAGAAGAAGAAGAGAAATCTGTAACTTTAGTCAAGAACATTTCACACCAACATGAGCGTGTTAATGTTATAGTGTTAGTATTGTTTAATCTTGAAATTAGTTGAATACAAATCTCTTTCAACTTGCTTACATTCAATGCCGTTCACCAAAGTGGAGTTGTCTCCTAAAATTGCCACCACTACATCCTCGTAGATCGGCGGGGGCATCCCTTTGCCTCTGCCCGACTTTTTCGCGTCATTTTTCTTTCGTGTTGTTGCCCGTTTTAAAATACCCCATTTGACTTTCAATTCAGAAACCGTCCAGCAGACAAAACCACAGGTGTTAACTTTACGGGCAATTTTTTGCCAGATAGCTTGTTCTCTTTTATTCGTCAAGTTTGTTGTCAACGACGAATTCAAATATTCTTATCAATAACTATTTCTTCTAGAAGAATTTTCACTTCTCAGTCCCAGAAATTTGGTTTGTGAGCCCTCTTTCCCTCGGCCATTTTGCTGCTAAACTGATGAACACATGCGCAACAAGGGCGGAAGTTGGGGAATCCCTGCCAGTTATTCTTTAGGCAGCCACGGATAACCGATAGTTATTGCAGGCACTGTCAGATGTCCATGCATGCCGAGCTATCGGATAAACAGTCCCACTGATAGATCCCGGTGGGATGGATGCTATCGGACTATTAAAGTATCAGAGCCATTTGCATGCTGGCCCAGGCCGACAATGGTCATCATCAGCCCCAACCATTTGCTGCGTACGTCAACCATTCTCACTGAAATGTAAAAGAGCAAGCGTACGATTCTCTGTTGTAATATTTTCTCTTACAATTTTTTTTTTCTGATTCAGTATTGACTGTCATTACCTCGTGGCTTTGTCTGATAAAGTGAGACACAATGTATGTTTCATGATACTGTTATTTTGCTGGACTCTTGGTTTAACCTGTAGAGTGCTGGAGAGAATGGAGGACCAAAAGAGAGAGAGAGAGAGCGCGTCCATTTCTCAATGTCCAAGGAACAGCTTCTCCCTCTTCCTCTTCCCTTGGCCTGGTGTCAAAGTGTAGTTCGTAAACAATTGGCTTTGTGTGTTGTGTTGTGTTCCTCCTCATGTTGCAGTGGTGGTACGCTCTGAAATAGGAGGGGTTAAATGATGCTCTGCATCTGCTTCCCCCCCTCTCTCTCTCTCTCTCTCTCTCTCTCATGCGCGTGCACGTGCAAATACTTTGTTCTCGCTTTTCGTGCCATGAACGCCGTTTTTCGTTCCACAGGCTTCTTCTGAGTGGGGGATATTGAAACCAACCCTGGTCCTAACCCTGACGGACCAGAAATATTGACAGAGAAAACGACAGTTGCGACGAAGATGACGACAGGACCGGAAGACATGTTTGACAGACTTATGGAAGTCATACAGCAACAATTTGATCAACAAACATCATTCATCAGGAACGATCTTGGTAAAATCAAAGACGGATTAAGCCAAGTAAAAGCACAATGCAAGGAGATAAACAGACGATGTGACAGACTGGAAACTGAACACAGGCAATTGACAGAGACAGTAACAGACATGACATCAGATAGTCAACTCCTGCATACCATGTCAGAGGACAGAAAAAAGAGTCATATAAACTGACTGAAACAATAAAGGAAATGAAAGAAGCAGCTGAGAAACTGAAAATAGACACTGATAGACTGGAGAATTTATTTCACTGAGACAATCTGCGATTTTTCGTGATTCCCCTTAAACAGCCCAATCAAACATTTGATACATGTGCTAAAGCAGTTGTGGATGTTCTGAATAATGTAGATCAGCATAGCCACTGGATGAAGATGATATTGAGTGAGCGCATCGGACAAGCTACGCACGTAAAGGTCAAACTAGGCCTATGATTGTCACATTTAGAAGATGGAAAGACAAAATGTCCTTAATTACGAACAGAGACACACGGGCAACACTTTTCGATCAGGGAATTAAAGTGGCAAATAACCTTACTAAAGCGTAGGCCCAAATCGTAGTGAAATCTTGGAGGGAGGGAAGGAAAGAAGGCTTTCTTCAGAAAGGGGCAGTTGGTTATTGGGCCCCAACTCCAAGACCCCCAAACATACGCTCAGGTAGTGGGAAATGGAGATGAAAACAGTGCTGCTCAGACTGCTACACATCTGAATCAGCAGGGTGTGTCTGTCTTCTGTCTTAACAAGACTTTCAACCCAGAGCGAGCAGGGTGGTGAGAGTGTGTGTTCTTCCCTCTTTACACTCTATAGTACCCGCCCAGCCATGATCAGCGGAAGCGTGACGGAAGCAGTGGCGATGGACGGCCCGTCCCTCACGGTGGGAGAGAGCAACACGGGCCAACAGTTACCAGCAGAAATTCCCCATGTTCTGTCACTGGTGAACATCTTGACAGTGATGTATGTGCACCACGTGGACAACACATGCCAGGCAGGCAGGCAGGCAGGCAGGCACTCAAACCTACTTGGATAACCAGACAAGCCGTTTTACAGATGCGAACCGTGGCAAGGGGAAGGGCGGTGGTGCGAACGTCAGCAACCTGCGTTCGAGCGCCTCGGAAAAAATAGGACAAGCCCGACCATCAATCTCAATGGACGTTTCTCAATTACAATGTTGAAAACTTACACAGGACATTGGAGGATGTTTCTTTCATAACGTATGCAAATAAATTTGATTTTGTTTCTCTGGAATGTTTCTTGGTTTGTCGTTTGATTCTAGTAATATATTCAGATTATTCTCAGTTTTCTGTGCCAGCCAAAAAAAAAGTCCATTTATGGAAGGAATTCTGGTGTGTTGTTGTTAATAAGAAAACATTTACACAAAAATGTGAAAGAAATAAAGCTCAGCTGTGACAATGTCATTGCTGTGAAAATAGATAAAAATGTGTTTAGCACTGATGAAGATGTTATCTTGGCTGCTTGTTATGTTGCTTCAGAAGGAGGCCCTACATTAAACGATGAGTTGATTAAAGATGATGTCCTAATAATGGAAGAAGCCTTACTGCATTAAAAAAAAGAAAAGAAATGGATACTTTGTTTGATTGTGATGGGAGATGTGAATGCCATAACATGTAATAAACAAGTTGAACATGAAATTATGACAAAAACTATGCAGGCTGTATGGAAAATGTTGATGTGAATGTCGATAACTGTACACGATGCTCTAAAGATTCAGCTGTCAACAATGTTAGTAAAACATTATTGGGCTTCTGTTTCATGTTTGATTTATGTATTTTAAATCGTTTTTGTGATGGTGAAAGTGATGGTGAGTCTACCTGTGTGTCTCCAAGTGGAAGTAGTGTTATCGATTATGTTCTGGTTCGCAGTGATTTGTTGTTGAACTCTGATTTTCATGTTGGTGATTGCATTTATTCATGGCATTTAGGAGTTGAGGTAATATGGAGAAGTAAACTGTTGCAATCCAGGGAAGAGGTATTGACAACAGCAAGGTGAAGAAAAAAAAACTGTATCGTCAGATGAATATGCCAGTATGTTTAAAAGTGACCTTGAATGTGGTGAATTTCGAAGCACCATACAGAAAGCTCATCAATTAATATATACTAATGTGAATGACAGCCTAGATAAAGTTATCAGTGCTTTGTGTGGAGCTGCAGTTTGTATGGTTTGAGTTGTTGGCAGAGAGGCAAACGGAACATGTAATGATTGGTTTGATAATGAATGTGAACGAAAGAAACAGGAAGTTAAAAGATTGTTAAAAAAGATTTCAGAGATGCAAAACAGTCAAGTATAAAATATTAAAAGAGAAGAATGCGCTCCATCATGGAAAGAGTATGTTACACTAAGAAAAATAAAGGAAATGGGTTTTTCAGAAATAGATTAAATAAAATCCAGGATTCAGAAAATGATTCTAAAATATGCTGTCATTGATAAGATCTGTAAGTAAAAAGAGGTGGTTTTTTTTTAACGAAATTTCCGTTTAACAGTGGCATAATCATTTTTGGGATATTTTTCCATAATTTTGATAACCATATTGTGGAGGAAGAGACCAATCTGGTAAAAGAGGAAATGAACCAGAGCCATTATTTAATCATCCTAAATCTGTTGAAGAAGTCGTTGGTGGTATTAAACATTTAACTTTAGGAAAGAGTTCAGGACCAGACAGAATCGTAGCAGAAATGTTGAAGCATGCAAATTGAACTGTAAATTATTTCCTTGTCCATTTGTTTTCGTCAACTTTTCGAAATGGGACCCTTCCATTAGAATGGGCCAAACCTATCATTATACTAATTTATAAAAAGAAATAGATGTGAACAACTATCGTGGAGTAGCACTTACCAGCATTCTAAGTAAAGTCTACGCTTACACACTAATGAAAATGTTGACAGACTGGGCTGAAAATGAAGAAAAAAAATTGGAGGAACAAACAGGTTTTAGAGACAATTACAGCGCCGTAGACCACATATTTACGCTATATTCACTGGTGCAGACATTTCTACGCTGCAATACTAAACTTTATGTGGCAATTGTAGACTCCAGGAAGGCATTTGATTCTGTTAATCAAAATACTTTGTGGAAAATATACTTCGTAAAAGTGGTGTCAATGGTAAATTGTACATGGCCATTAGAGGTCTTTACAGCTCGGTGCTTGCATGTGTATATGAGAACAGTGAGTATTTGGATTATTTTGATTGTCCAAATGAAGTAAAACAAGGGAGTCTGATGAGTTTGCAGCTGTTTTCTTTGTTTATAAACGAACTGGCCATGGAACTGTCTTGTAAAGGAAAACATGGTATCCAGATAAAAACCCGGAGCAGTTGAGAGATATGTTTTTACTGTTTGCTACTATGTTTATTCTTTTGTCTGGAACAGTCGTAGGTTTCCAAAATCAATTAGATGTATTTAGAGAAGAAGTAGATCGCATATAAGACACATATTGTTGATTTTTTGGGAATGAACGGTCATCTATCAAAGCATGAAAAATGGTTTTACGGACATGCAAATGTTCAAGTAGTCCATTCATATAAATATCTGTGATGCCATTAAATAAAAAAAAAAAAAAAAAAAACCCCTGTTCAATATGCATGGGAAGAATCTTCTAGAAAAGGGGGAACATTGTTATTGAAATTCTGAAATCCTTACGAAAACTAAATTGTATTGACTGTGGTATATTTCGGAAGTTTGATGCACAGATAAAACTTCCACTTACGTCTTCAGCTGAAATTTTGGGGCTAAGTGCGAACCCACGGACGGAAAACGTGTGTATGTATGCTATGAAGCGTTTCGTTCAAGTGACAATCCATTAATGTAATACCGTTTTATATGGAGAAATGGGTAGATATCCTTTGTATATAACAACATTTCTGAAATCTATTAAGTACTGGTTGAAACATTTTGAAACTTCCACAGTCACCTATGAGCACACAGGCCTATGATTTGACGCTTTTACAAATAGAAAGAGGTAACGAAAACTGAGCTTATATAGTAGAGAAGTTCTTTCAGACAGGGTATTGGAATCGCTTGGATGACTCAGGGAGTAGGACACGAGCAACAATTTATTTCAGAATTTAAAGATAGACTCAGTTCTTTGAAACAGATTTGGCATTCAGATATGGAAAGTAAAGAAAAGTATCGCTGGTTTTCATTTTAAAAAATGTTTCATTCAGAGAAGTTTCTTAATGTCATAACAGATAAATGGCACAGAAAAAAGATTACGCAAGATTCATGCTAAGAACTTTAGAAGAAGATGGTTTCAATATGAAACATCAACAGAATCATCTCGTCCTGCACGTGGATATACAACTGACGATGAAGAACACTTTCTGATTCACTGTATTGTCTACAATAAAGTGCGGGCAAAATGCTCATTCTTCCAGCTGGACGTAGCTAAAAGACAAGATACTGCTTTTGTGTTATCACCTGATGACGGAGGTACAATTAAATCAGTGGCGAAATTTATTGCAGAAGCAGAGACAATTAGACAGAGGAAGGACAGTTACAATCATAGTAATGTGTTTTAAGAGATATATGATAGCATGATTCAATTTAATACATGCAGGGGGAAATCAATAAGATGTGACAGCATCATTTGAATGAGCAGATTGTCGAGTTGGTCTATAATGTTACAGTTTCGGTTTGTTTGTTTTTTCTTTCTGATGTTACTACAGTACTAGTGTGCGCAGGGATATCCAGGGATGTCCCAGCTTTATGAGTTTTGTTAGCTTTTGATTTGATGTACACTGGGTTTGACTGGGCAATATTTGCTTCTGACGGAAGAAGGAGGGAAACGGTCATTGTCCTGTAACCCCCCTTGTCAAACGACGTTTTTGGTAATGACAATAAAAGATCAAAGTGTCAAAGTCTCTCTCTCTCTCTCTCTCTCTCTCTCTCTCTCTCTCTCTCTCTCTCTCTCTGTATATGTACATGTGTGTGTGTGTGTGTGTGTGTGTGTGTGTGTGTGTGTGTGTGTGTGTGTGTTCCTAATGTGTTCGACTAAAACGCTGACGTGATATGTAAATGGTGTACATGTGTCTACTCAATACTGCGTGTAATCCTACTTACTGTTTTCTTTTTTAATTCAGTAAATACGCACCGTTTTAAAAAAAAAACAAACAGACTCTAGACTTCGTGAACAGGAGGCAAAAGCAGCAATAACGAAGTCCATGGCTGCGCTCTGTTTCACAATGTTTACCTGTCCTCCAAACGTCTGAATCACCTTTAGGCACAAACGCTGAGTTCACATAAAATGTCTTTAGGATTTCGCCAGTAATGTCGTAATTACAATCGTGAAAACAACGGCAAATTAAACTTGACATCCAGAATCAACAACTCTAGCGTGAATGATTAAAAGATCCAAGACGTCCTGGTTTGGTCATTAGATTCATGACAGAAAATGAAACACCTTGTCTTTGAAGATACTAAAGTGCTTGTAAAATGCGGACTGAAGTCAGTGACAAGAACGAGTCATACGATCCTTTTCTTGGCCTGGATCTACATAGAAGACACTTTGTCATGGAGTGGGTTCACTAAATTTATCGCATTCATTAGTAAGGATATGTGTGCTTATTCTGGCCCACTCTTACACATGAAAACTAGGGGTTACCACAGTCATGGACTCATGTCACACGGGGAATTCACTCAGGGAAGAACTAAAGTACAAAAGATCTTACCAGTTACTACAAAAAGAGAAAAAATAAGTCATTTACCGGAGGGCGTCTGTCTCCTCAAACAAATATCTAGAAAAGAATGAAAGACAGATAATGAGCCAAAAGAGGCCCAGTTGGTTTGCTAACAAAACTGAATAATGCAAATACAGCATAGCAAACACTACCTGTCGTTGCAATCGTCGTCATCTTTCAACAAGTGCACGTTTGGGCAGCTTCACACATACTATCAGTTTTCAGCGTCTGCCTCGTTACAGTCGAGTTCACAATCACTCACACACATAGTTCATTTTTGTTACTGTTATCTTGTTATAAAATCAGCGTAAAACTCTCCTGCTTGTTCAAAGGTTTGTTTGTTTTGTTTGTTTGTTTGTTTTTAACTTATGGGTTGGTCAGCCGACCAAAATCGTTAACCAAATTTACGTTTCTGATATTTATTATTGTGACGGACCGTATTTCGTCCGGTCCCAAATTTTGAGGATACGTTTGACCAGAACAGGTAAATCTGTAAAACCAGTTGGCCTGTTTACCTGACAGCTACTCACCTGCGTTTTGTATTAGCTGGGTGAGCGAGGATTTCCCTTCAGTCTCCACAGAGCTACTTGCCGAGCAACTTCATCAGAGAGCCAAAGGGAGATTGAAGGCAGGTCCTCGCTGGCAGTCAGATGTGTTGATAATTGATTTTAAATTAGGGTTTGTATTCATGAAGTTTTTTTTTTCTTCTTCTTCTACAGGTGATTGGGAACTTTATAGCTCTTGGTAAAGACCTAAAATATTTGATTGTTCCCTTGATATGTCTTGTGATTTGACGAAACATAAGGTGACAGTACGAAGTTGCAGTTAGTGAATATGAGTCGAGAGGAGGATGAGGAGAGTGGAGTGAGTAGAAAGAAGAAAGAATATGTATACTGATATGGGATCGGAAACATCTAGTTAAAGCACTGTATTATTGGGGGAAAATTGTTGTTTATATTTTTCTCTAAAGTATCACAATGATGTGAGTCTTGGTGTGAGTTCTGTAAGTGAGCAACTAAAATCATTGTGCATAAATTATCGAAAAATGTATTCTGATTTTGTTGTGGAAAGATAAAAAGGGACTACGGAAATCGTTCCATGATATGTAATCGGACACGTCTGTTGATGATAATGAACTTTTTTTTTTAATATAAAAAGGGACGAACTGAAATCGTTCCTTGAAATGTAATTGGACAGGTGTAGTCATGAAGTGATAAAATAAAAACATTCTTTTGTTGATAAAATGGGACAGATGGAATTCATTATAATTCTGTAATAATTGTATTCTTGGAACTCTGAAAAAGGGTTGCATGTAAAACTCCTTTCCTTCAATGTAAAAAAAAATCATGGTGTTGATCAAATAAAATGCTCTATTGTAATGCACCCCTATTGTATTGAAACTTTGTAGTTTCTATTACGTGTATTTTTCCCCCAAGTTCCAGTGAAATGTATTATGGGAAGAGAGACTGCTAATTACAAACAAGAACGATAAACATAAACGTAACATAAAAGATAAACGTGTTGGAAATAGGCTAGATAATGAAGATAGCTATCAGTTCCCCCAGGTGTGTCGGTGAACCCCCGTGTCTGACCTGGAACTGACTGCCATCCGGTGTGAGGTGCAGCCCGTGTCTAGCCACAGTTTCTGCCCCGTGGGGGTATGGAGAGGCTGACCGAGGGTCAGTAGAGATCGCGTATGCATTGCCAACCGGGTGTGGGTGCAGCGCGAGCCCAGCTTCTGTCTCCGCCCCGTGGGGTGTAGAGAGTCTATACGTGGGGTCAGCAACGAGCTGGAGAGTGCAAGAGAGCTCAGAGTCGTCCGCACGACGACTCGTGTTGTTCTGTTGTGTGGGAGTCCCTGGAAGGACTCCACGAACAACCTATGTGAGCGGCTTCGTTTTCCATCGTGTCGATGTGTGTCCTTTCGTTGTGTGGGAGTCCCTGGAAGGACTCCACGAACTGCTCCCGTGAGTGACTTCTGACATGTGTGAGAACTGTGTGACTAGGGCCAGATGCGGCCAAGAGCCTAGACTGTTTGTGGTGACACTGCTGTGGGTGCCAGCTTGGTTTGATGTGGCAATATAGTATCTAGTGTCGTGCGCTCTTTGGTAGCGGCGAGAGTATACTGATGGTCTGCTTTTGTTACTTGATGCTATGCCTGTTCATCCTTATTGTTTGGATTTAATGGTCCAGGCAGCGAAAAGAAAAAGAAAAGGAGAAACTTAACTAGTTGTCTGGCTATCTATGTTCGTCTGGTGTGGATGTGTGTAGAGAAAAGTAGTACATCCATCCGAACTTCTTCAGGTGAGAATCAGACAGCAAAACACATCACATCATCCGTAACAATAATTTTCAATACAAAAGTGGAATTGTCCAAAACGTTTGCCTTCACAGATGACAAAAAGTGACTCTAGTAACACGTTTAATGTCTTTTCCTAATACCAGAAATTCCAAAATCAATCTTGATATGGCTACTAGAATTAAAATAGAGACGTGTGTTTCATTTCAAGGATTTAAAACAATCCCAGATAAAGATGTTCGTTTTCATCTCCAACTAATTCCTTGGTCACAGTCTTTCTCGTGCATAGCACTGCCGAACAAAAAAGCATTACAGCCATTTAAACTGCATGGATCGTTCTGGAAAGTTCTGGGACATTGTCGAAGTATCGTCAATCAAGATGTCTAGAATATTCAACAAGGCTGAGATTCATGATTACGCACAGCTAATTCAACTGCAAGCGATGATAGTTTGCAGTCTGTGCCCTTCTGGTAGTTTTGGCATTTACAGACTGATTCTTTGAGTCTTAAGAAATGCCGGGAATCATTATAATGTATCTGAAATCATCTGGTAAAAGCAACGTCAATTGAACAGAATCTCCGAAAGCAGAACTCAAATGCAAAGATCAAAACCAACATGCAGTGACAGACAACTCGGTCTCCTTTTAAAGTTTTTCTAGCTTCAAACTTCACAGCCAAAATAAGGTCTTCAGTGTTGGTTCAATTAATTGTTATCAGCAACAATATATCCATCGATTTATACCATTCAGAATAGACCAACCAGAAAAACAATCTATAGCACTGAAACGTCTCTCTCTCTCTCTCTCTCTCTCTCTCTCTCTCTCTCTCTCTCTCTCTCACACACACACACACACACACACACACACACACACACACACACGCACGCACGCACGCATGCACGCACACACGGACGCACGCACACACACACACAAAAGCTCGCCACACACACACACACACACACACACACACACACACACACACACAAGCTCCCTCGCACGCGCACACAGTCTCTCTCTCTCTCTCTCTCTCTCTCTCTCTCTCTCTCTCTCTCTCTCTCTCACACACACACACACACACTCGCGCGCGCGCGCGCGCGCACACACACACACACACACACACACACACACACACACACACACACACACACACACACACACACACACACACACACACACTTTAACAGACATGTATGTACTTTCGCACGCTTTGAGGAGAAAAAAAGAAAAAGGGTATCTCTCTCTCTCTCTCTCTCTCTCTCTCTCTCTCTCTCTCTCTTCCTCTCTCTCTCTCTCTCTCTCACACACACACACACACACACACACACACGCACGCACGCACGCACGCACGCAGGAACGCACGCACGCACGCACGCACGCACACACACGCACGCACGCACGCACGCACGCACGCACACACACACACACACACACACACACACACACACACACACACGCGCACGCACACACGCAAGTGCGCGCACACGCACGCACTTAATAGACGTGTATGTTCAACACGGTCACGCCATAATTTTGCAACAAAACAAACAATCAGTCTCTTGTCAGAAGTGATTCCATTGATTTTGTTTTTCTTTTTTAGCTAGGAGGGATGAACCACTGAAATGTCTTTTTTTTTTTTTTTTTGACATTCAGTGATTTTCTCACACAACCTATCTATCTATCTATCTATCTATCGGTCTGTCTGTCTGTCTGTCTGTCTGTCTCTCTCTCTCTCTCTCTGTACATTATATATATATATATATATATATATATAAATATATATATATATATATATATATATATATATATATATATATATATATATATTAGCATATATATGTGTGTGCATATATACATTATACACACACACACACACACACACAAGCCAGAGTGTGTGTGTGTATAATGTATATATGCACACACACACACACACACACACACACACACACACACACACACACACACACACACACACGTACACACGCACGCACACACACACGCGCGCGCGCGCGCGCGTGCACACACACACACACACACACACACACACACACACACACACACACACACACACATACTCGCGCGCTTCGAGATTTCAAGTACGGTTAAAACAGATCTGTAACAATTGAATGGCAGGTACGTTTTTAGCTGCTTGATTTACAGTTTGAAAGTAACGAGCAGAAGCTGTGAAGTGAAATAGATATAACGGGTATCAAATGCCACTCCCTCTTCCATCAAACTGTGTTTACAGACCTCTTTAATTTAAAACACACAAGTACTTCCACAGTGTAAAAGATTCACATCAGGATCATCTTTGTCACGACAGACTGTCACTGTGGCAAGACAGGCAAAGCTTTCCCTCTGGCTTGGAATTGATTTGTTTTCCGATTGTTCTGTGGAATCCAAATTGTCATTTGCTTTTCGATTCTGAAGTACGAGCTCTTTGAATGATGATGACGATGATTATAATGTTCAACACATTGGTAATAATCCACCTCCTCTTCGTCCTCCTCCTCTTCCTTTTCCTCCTCCTCCTCCTCCTGTTTCTCCTTCTCCCCCTCGCTACTACTACTACTACTACTACTACTACTACTACTTTTCATACAAATAGCAACTACTACTACTACTACTACTACTACTATTCATACAGATAGCAACTACTACTACTACTACTACCACTACTACTACTACTCGTAGCAGTAGAAGGAGAAGAAAAGCAAGAAGTAATAGAAGTAGTAGTAGAAGTAGTTGGGGTGGTGTGGTGGTGGTGATGTTGGTGGTGATGGTAGCGTTGGCGGTGGTGGTGGTTGTGTTGTTGTTTTAGCAATATTAACGTTATTGTCAAATCATTCATACTTTCTCACACAATCTGCATCATTTGACTGGAGTTCTTGGTGGGTTTAGTCTGAAATGGATCATGTGTTATGTAAAGTTAAACAATTTAATTAAAAGGCTGGTTCCCTAAAAATGACTGCAGCGCTTTCTGCTATAATGCATGGGGACGGATGGCCAACCCCAGTTTATATCTTAACGCACACTAAAAGGGTATATGGACACAGATTGTGTGTGTGTGTGTGTGTGTGTGTGTGTGTGTGTGTGTGTGTGTGTGTGTGTGTGTGTGTGTGTGTGTGTGAGAGAGAGAGAGAGAGAGAGAGAGAGAGAGAGAGAGAGAGAGAGAGAGAGAGAGAGACAGAAGGAGAGAAACGTCATTGTACCGTGTAATAGATTCACCATGCAAAAAGACTCACCAGAGTACAATTTAGCAATGTGACACACAACTGTGTAGTGTGAAGCACACAGACTTACTCCTGTGCAGTGTGGAGTACACAAGCTTACTCTCCTGTGTAGTGTGAAGTACACAGACTTACTCCTGTGCAGTGCGAAGTACACAGACTTACTCCTGTGCAGTGTGAAGTACACAGACTTACTCCTGTGCAGTGTGAAGCACATAGACTTACTCTTGTGCAGTGTGAAGTTCATAGACTTACTCCTGTGTAGTGTGAAGTACAAAGACTTTACCCCTGTGCAGTGTGAAGTACACATACTTACTTCTGTGCAGTATGAAGTACACATACTTACTCCTGTGCAGTGTGAAGTACAGAGACTTACTCCTTTGCAGTGTGAAGTACACAGACTTACTCCTGTGTAGTGTGAAGTACACATACTTACTCTTGTGCAGTATGAAGTACACAGACTTACTCCTGTGCAGTGTGAAGTACATAGACTTACTCCTGTGCAGTGTGAAGTACACATACGTACTCCTGTGCAGTGTGAAGTACACATACGTACTCCTGTGCAGTGTGAAGTACACATACGTACTCCTGTGCAGTGTGAAGTACAGTAATAATTAACAAAAAATTCTAGCTCAGAAACTACAAAAGATATAAAAATGAAATATATATGATTTTTGAAGGAAATTGAATGGAGATTTTGAAATGGGCTTCTTTTGTTTTAATTTTGATCAAAAAAAAAATATTTAGGCATTTAGATTTGGAGATTTTTTTGCACGATCAAAACATACATATGTATTTACCACTACAGCTTCACATCCAAAAAAGAACACAGAGCAAAAAAGTTGAAAATAAAGTTGATATTGTCACACTACACCTGTAAATGAAAGTAGAACAGTCTAGAAGTCTATCAAGACGCACACACCTCATGCAGACAGGTCAGTCCACGACCCACGCCCCCCTCCCCCCACCACGCCCCCTTGCTGGACTTCAACCCTCTCTTTCACTCCTCCTCTTCCCCTACCGTTCCTGCTGCCCGTGTCACGCTGCGAGCAGGCCGCGCTCCCCTCTCGCGCTGACTAACACGTCGCTGGCCACTCGCACACAGTGCAGAGTACACACTAGGCTGGCTCGTTCGACGCTGGTAACCAGTCAGCTGAACACACTCTTGCGATCGCACAGCACGACTCAATAACTGACGAATATGGTCGGCAATTCCATCACTATCATCATCTCACCTTCATGCTCGAGTGAGTCGTTGAATAAAAGATTATTATCTTTGTCAAAAAAGATTAGCAGAGCTGCTCAGCTGTGTAAGTACGCTGATTTGGTCGCTACACTCGTCGAAGGTTGCGCCGCCATCTTTGCAAGCGAGACAAAGCGCTGGCTGGTCATCCAGTCAGTGATGAGGAAAAATGGTCTTTCCCCTCACGTGTGGTCATTTGCATATCATTTTAATACTGCAGACATATAAGGCTTACTACGCACACTCTATTTCAGTCCTTTGATAGGAATAGTAACGAATGAAAATTCAAGAATGCACAACAGTACAGTGGAAGCAGGTATACACACAAGAGTACAGTGGCTGTACAGAGAGTCACAACGGGAGGCAAACGAATTCACGATTGTCCAGTACTAAGCTGAAAGACTCACAACCTATTAGGATGAAGCACAGAGACTCGCCACCATACAGAGTGAAGTAAACAGACTCTGAACCGTATGGTGTGAAGCAGATGGACTCAGCTGCACAATGTGGAATAGACTCACTAAAATGAACAGACACTGTACTGTTTAGCGTAAAGCAGAATAAAAAAAAAAAAAAAAAAAAAAAAAAAAAAAAAAAAAAAAAACTCACCACATCAGAACGCCTCACTGCACTGCAACGTGAAGGAGACAGAATCGCCTCTACACAGTGTGAAGCAGCCAGAATCCCCATTGTATAGTGTGTCCAATGAGGCAGGGTCACTCCTGCATTCTATAAAGCAGTGTTGGAACTGTGCTCTGCGATGCGGACAGCCTTATCACTTACAGGTAAAGTCATTGTCTATTGTACCAGCCGCCGTGGCAAAGTGGTTAGTGTCGCGGACGCCCGGCTGCGAGGTCGTGGGTTCGAATCCCATCAGAGTCATGTGGGTTTTTTCTGCCCCGACCGGCTCCTACCCAGAGTTAAGTTTGCTGCGGACTCAGTTGGGAAGACTGGGACCACGCAGTTGAGTTTCATCCACTTAATGGATGCGTTTCTGAGAGTGTTGCTCAAATTTCCTGACCAACACTACAGGTGCCTGTATCTTTCGGGCCTGGTTGACGCCCGGATAAAGTTTGAAAGGAAGTGTAAAGTACAACCCTGTCATGTAGTCTCAGACCGAAGTGGAAATCCGTAGCATCATCTTAATCATTGTCATTCTCATCGATCAGCATACCCAAAAAAAGTCTCAAATCCTGTGGCCCTTCATGCCCTGCTCTCATGGTGACCTCAATTTCGATGTCCTATCCCCGTCTGCGTCCTTGGACTTACAGCTTTCCCGATTTTGAGGCTTTAATGACACCAATGCCTTGTGTTTCAGTTAGATTCGAATCCAGCCAGATGATCTATCATGTTAAAGAAAATCACAATGCCAAGTTGTTGTGTGTGTGTGTGTGTGTGTGTGTGTGTGTGTGTGTGTGTGTGTGTGTGTGTGCGGTTATACTGTAACCAATGTACTTCAAAAACATAATACGCTGCACAAATCACAATGAAAATGAAACCATATAATAATGTGACCATAGTCCTGTCTGTGACTGTGCATGGCATACAAGAATTGTTATCTGAAAAAAAAATCTGCAAATCATCAATGTTGTTCATAGGTAAATCTGGATAGGGTTGTTACAAATTTGTCTTAACCTTACATCCATTTGGCATCCTTGTATCTAATGTATATACTGTTTTCTTCCCTTTGGAGGACTATTGCTTTTTGTTTCTGATAGTATCATGTTATAGTTTGCAAGGCTTCCTCTACTGTGTTTCTGTATGTAGTATTTTCATAATTGCCTACTATTTCATTGCCAAAGTCACCACCAGGCACCGTCTTAAAATATGCAAACCATTCTTTTCGCTCTTATTATTATTTTTTTGTTGTTTTCAAAGTCTGATCAAGTAAATAGATCTACAGCTGGTACCTGGATCCCACTACCACCTGTCACTGGGCCGGATTGTCGGCAACTAAACCGGCATCCCACAAGTTCTCAGGAGGATGGTGAGTAGGGTGGCTAGACACCCTGATGGAAATAAATAAAAGATCCATCAAAGGGCACCAGCTCTGGATAGCTCTCCATGGCCATCTAGCTAAGGGAGTAAACCCTGACAAAAATCCGGAGTGGAGCCCTTAAGGTGGTTGGATGGCAAATGTGTCACCCTCTGGCAGCTCCTGCGACTGTGTTAGCATCAAACCGTAGCAGCCCTGCTGTTCCTTTGGATCCGTCGGCAAGGTGCAGAGGGGGAACATGTGCAACAGCCTGCTCTCCAGTTTACAATGCCCAGACTTATACCTGTCCATCCATTCACAAACACGCACTTGCTTTGCTACTTGCGTCGACACGACACAGGAAGCAACAGCTACCTGTTTCAGGTCAACGCTCAGTTGGCGTAGAGCACGACGCCAGGGATTGCTTCCAACAGTGGGAGAGATCTTCGTGTCTCACTGCACAGGTACCGCTGGCCTAAGCTGGGCAGCCCCCAATCAACAAGGTGTTGTCCCGCCACGAGCTGCCTTCTTCACTAGGTGCATGGAGATTAGGAGAACATAAAAAAAGCAGGTAGGAAACTTCCACACCAAGCAACAAGAAAACCTCAAGAAAAGGATCAATGCTAAACCTGGGATGTTGGAATGCCACGGACAACCATGCCTAGGCTTTCTCAAGACCTTCAAGGTATGAGCTGTCATAAACGACGAACTCAAGAGATTGAATATGAACATCGCCACCCTGCAGGAAACACGGCTGGCTGACACAGGCACACTGAAGGAGAGGGACTACACCTTCTTCGGGCGAGGAAAGATCTCTGATGAATCAAGAGAGAGCATGGAGTAGGTCTTGTAGTAAGATCAGCCTGTCGAGTATAATAGAACCAGCCAGCAGTGCTCAGAGCAGCTCCTGACTCTCCGCCTCAACATCACCGCAGGCCTTGCCACCCTTGTCAGCGTATATGCTCCGACTCTGTCCGCCAATCTGGATGCCAAGGATGAGTTCTATGAAAAATCTTGCTTCTACCAAAAAGAATATCCACAGCACAGAACAATTTGTTCTCCTGGTTGACGTCAATACCAGAGTGGGTGCAGACAACGACTTGACCCTCTTGCTTTGGTTTGTTTTGAGTGGGGAATATGGATGAGAGAACGGACAGCGACTGCTCGAGTTTTGCCCCTGGCACAAACTGTGCATCGCTAACTCCTTCTTCAAGATGAAGCCTCAACACAAAGTCTACTGGAGGCACCCACACCCACGCCCAAAGCATTGGCACCAGCTGGATCTGAACCTAGTAAGCTGCTCTGCTGTCATAAACTTTCTGCACACTCACTCTTACCACAGCGCAAACTGTGACAAGGACCACTCCCTGGTATGCTGCAGGACCAGGCTGGCATTAAATAAGTTCCACTGCCCAAAGAAACAAGGGAGCTTTCGTATTGACGTCAGTAAAATGTTCAAGCCAGGTCTTGTGGAACAGTTCGCAGAGGCCTTTGGGGAAGAATAGGATGCATTGTAGCCCAGAGACTCTGCCACAGAGAGATGGGAAACTTTACGAGACACCATGCACAGCACGGCCCTAGCTATTTTTTCAGAAGAAAATCTTCGAAGTCTCACGACTGGTTTGAGGCCAAATCGTTAGATATAACTACCATTATTGAGACAAGCAAACCGCACTCGTTAGGTACAAGCGGTCATCCAACGAGAAGAACCTGCAGATCCCCAGGGCTGTCAGGAGCAAGGTTAAGCTTAATGCCAGGCGCTGCGCCATCGAGTACTGGACAGAGCTCAGCGAGGAGATACAGACAGCCACTGAAAAGAGACAACATAAGCAGGGATGGATGACGGCATCAAGAAGGCACTGGGACCAACCAACGCAGAACAAGAAGGCTCCCGTCAAATCCTCAGTGGGGAAGTAATAATCAATGATCCCAGCCAGCAGATGGAGAGATGGGTGGAGCATGACTCCGACCTCTACCCCAGAGAGAACACAGTGACCTCCTCAGCACTCGACGCCATCAAGTGTAAGCCAGTCATGGAAGAGCTTGACGTAGAGCCGACCTTGGAAGAACTCAGCAAAGCCATTGACAGCCTCGCATCAAAAAAGGCACATGGCAATGATTGCATTCCTCTAGACTTCATCAAACACTGCAAGACTACCCTTCTGCACCCTTGGCACACAGTCCTCTGTCAGTGCTGGGATAAGTGAGCTGTACTGCAGGATATGAGAGATGAAAAGATTGTCATCCTGTACAAAAACTAGGGCGAGAGCAGCGATTGCAATAACTACAGAGGCATCTCGCTTCCTAGCATCGTCGGCAAAGTCTCTGCTAGGGTCCTCCTGATCCGCCTGCAGAAGCTTGCTGAACGTGTCAACCCGGAATCACAGTGTGGCTTTCGAGCAGCGAGGTCCGCGGTAGACACGGTCATTTCCTTTTGCCAACTCATGGAGATGTGCACAGAGAGAGAGCGGATGCCCAAGATATGTCGCATCCATCGACCTCATCAAGGCCTTCGACCTAAACAGCAGATACGGTCTTTTCAAGGCTCTCTGAAAGATTGGATCGCCTCCCCCTCTCCCCTCCTCCCCCCAGAACTGTAAGCTTACTGAGTTCTTCCCCCCAACATGAAAGGGACTGTGCATTTAATGGGAACCTCTCCGAGTCCTTCAGCATTCGCTTTGCTCTCCTCCTTTAGCATGCATTCAGCACAGCGCAAGAGATCTACCTGCAGGCCAGATCAGATGACAGGCTTTTCAATCTCATCCACCTAAGAGCAAGGATAAAGGCTTGCGAAGCCCTCATAAGAAATATGCTGTTTGCCGATGATACTGCTGTTGCGACCCACACCCAGCGGGAATTGCAGTCGCTTATGGACCACTTCTCCCATGCCTTCAAAGACTTTGGCCTATCAGCCTAAAGAAGACAAACGTCCTGCGACAAGATACCCCGTCACCACCAGCAAGGCTTTCTAAAGACTTTCAAGATGTGGATCTTGTGGAACAATTTGCAGAGGTCTTTGACAGAGAATATGATGCATTGCTGCCCAGACACTCTGCCACAGAGAGATGGGAAACCTTACGAGACACCATGCGCAGCTCATATATCCACCGAAGAGGATTTGAGATATGAGTCATATTGATGACTATGAACTTGATGCCATCCATCGATTCACTTACTTGAATCCACCATCACCGATAACTTCTCCCTTGACCCTGAGATCGACAAGAGGATCGCGAAGGCAGCCACAACACTTGCTCGCCTCATACAAAGAGTGTGAACAAACCCCAAGCTGACCACAAAGACAAAGACGGCTGTGTATAACGCCTGCACCTTGCCGTATGGCAGTGAGACATGGACCACACATGCTTGCCAGGAGAAAAGGTGCAATTCCTTCCACCTCAGAATCCTCCAGCGTGTATACGACATCTCTTGGAAAAACAGATTGACCAACACCAAAGTCCTGCCTCGCGTGGCCTCTCTACCATGTATACCCTGCTGAGACAGCGTCGGCTGCATTGGCTGGGCCATGTTCGCCACATGGAGGATGGTCGCATCCCAAAAGACGTCCTCTTTGGAGAATTTGCCGCAGAGCAAAGAAGCACTTGCCGCCCACAGCTGAGATACAAAGACGTTCGAAAAAGAAACATGAAGGCGCTTGAGATCATATATGAGTCCTGGCAGGACTTCGCAGCAGACCACAGCAGACGGCGCTGCTCGGGTTTAGCAGACATCCCAGACAGATAGCTAAATATTAGATTGGATACTCTATCCATGGTAAGTACGACCAGCAGAGGCCTACTACTACTATCCTTTTGTTTCCAAATAGAACTGTGCTGTGCTCTACAGCATTGTGAAGATTTAAGTTATACCCAAAACGTTTTGTTGTCGTTGCCGCAACATGCAAGAGTTTCTAAAAGTTGTTTTTTTATGCTCTTATGTTCTAATTTTCAGTAACTGTTTGTGATTATCCGTGCAATGGTCTAAATGTTTTAGCAAATTGACTATTATCGATTTGTGTGCGTTCTGTATTGCCGCAATGGCCAGCTTGTCTTTGTCATAATTTCCCTGTACTGTGCATCAAGGCAAGGATTTGTTTTATCATCCCAGTTATCACTGTTGTTTTATCATCCCAGCTATCATTGTTGTTTAATCATCCCTGTTATCACTGTTTTATCATCCCAGCTATCATTGTTGTTTAATCATCCCTGTTATCACTGTTTGTTTTATCATCCCAGTTATCATTGTCGTGTTATCATCCTAGTTATCACTGTTGTTTTATCATCCCAGCTAATCATTGTTGTTTAATCATCTCTGTTATCACTGTTATTTTATAATCCCAGTAATCATTGTTGTTTATTATCCAAGCTATCATTGTTTTTATCACCCCAGTTATCATTGTTGATTTATCATCCCAGTTATCACTGTTATTTATCATCCCAGTTATCATTGTTGCTTTATCATCCCAGTTATCATTATTGTTTTATCATCCCAGTTATCATTGTTTTTTTATCATCCCAGTTATCATTGTTGTTTAATCATCACAGTTATCACTGTTGTTTTATCATCCCAGTTATCATAGTTGTTTTATTATCCCAGTTTACATTGTTGTTTTCAGACAGTGGCCAGCGAACCAAACACTTTGTTGAATGTAGTAAGAACTGCCTCAGTGTCAACGCAGATTAATTCATTGGCCTAATCTTTAAAAGGCTAAACCTTCAGGAGATACAAAAGCATTACAGTAGTTGTTCACTTCACCGTTGTCCCAGAGGTACTTTCAAATTACAGCTTTTCCAAACGCATTCGGAGGCTTTGTTTGAATTATGTTAATTTCAAATAGCATTTCCAAAAGCACGTGTTTTGACTCGATTCAAGGGACTACCTTCAAATTGAATGCTCGATTAGGGAACTATCTGGATTCTACAGAGTGATCAAATGCACTGGATGCATTGCAAGTCATACTTGTAAGTCAATTCATCAGTATCATTATCTGGTAGAAAACCAGTCAAAATGTCTACGTCTGCAAAATGCATGCTGTTTGATGGGAATATGTAACACAGATGTCATATTCTACATGGAACTGCTTCACATAACCAGCCAACGAATGTTGTATCAATATCGCTACACCTCCTGACAAATGTGAGGTAGGATCGTCTGTAGACTTACACTTGGTGAGGGACATTCTTCATATGAGGAGAAAACGACGAAATGTGAAATTAGTAGTGAACATTTCTGTCAAATGTATAATGTCAAGATGAAATCGGTCTTGTGTCTGATTGATAAACATTAGCTACCCCGTAGATGTTATATGTTTGAAAAGAAATTTATATTGCACCTAAATTTTGGGATCAAAGGGAACAGTTTTCTCAGGGACCAGTGGTTTAGACAGGGGTCTTGAGAGAGAGAGAGAGAGAGAGAGAGAGAGAGAGAGAGAGAGAGAGAGAGAGACAGAGACAAAGACAGAGAGAGCATAGATATTAGATACAAAGGTAGAGCACGTGCATCCCCCCCCCCCCCACACACACACACACACACACACACACACACACACACACACACACATACGCACGCACACACACACACACACACACACACACACACACACACACATACATACATACACCCACGCATGCACGCACGCATGCAAGCGCACACACACACACACACACACACACACACACACACACACACACACACACACACATGTGCGCGCGCACACGCACACACTCACTCAGAGAGAGAGAGAGAGAGAGAGAGAGAGAGAGAGAGAGAGAGAGAGAGAGTGAGAGAGAGAGAGAGAGAGAGAGAGAGATTGGTGTATGATTGGTGTATGTCAACCACTCACTAAATAGCTCCTTCCACCGAAGAGAATTATATCCAATTACATCCATCATTTTGTTTGTTAGTTTGTGCAAAATTGCGCAAGACCCACAGAACCAGATTCTACGAAGTTTGGCGGAAACTAGAATAAACCGATTAAATGTCCAGCAGATAGGTAAACCAGACCTTTAAAAAGGATCACATGCAGAGCGAACAAGAATTAACCTGGAAGCTTCGTCTAAAGTAATTCGCATTCGCTGTCGACTGTTGCTTGCAAACCAGCTGCCTGAAATCATTCAATAGCACGATCAGCCTTGTGCATGTGTGGTAACTCAGTTCAATTCAGTTCAGTTCAGTGGCTATTTTAACATTTGTTCATCATCGATGATATAAGACAATATTACAAGGCAACAGAGATCACTGAAAATGTCAGACTCCTGTCTCTGGTCATTTTCTTTCATCTCTGTCCTTTGCATGTTAGAATCTAGGCACTCCTCTAAAAAACACTTCCGAAAATACTTTAAAAAATCGCAGCAGTCTGCCCAATTCTGACAGGGCAATAACATGCGCGATGTCCGTATAACGTGAGTCATAAAAAGGTCAATGTTATCAAAATATGTTGAATTTGTACCTTTCGGTTTGTATTGCCCTGTTAAGACTGGGCAGTCTGTGGAAACCCTTAGTTTAAAAATAAGTAATTCACACACACACACACACACACACACACACACACACACACACACACACACACACACACATACACTTACCCTCCCCAGCACCCGGTATTTATCAAAACGGTTGTCACATCTAAGCGTGATTTTACATTCTACTAGAGCAAACGGACTAACCAGAATTCACTGGCCCATCACCGAGGCCATGAGACTGGACACAGTCCATTCACAGTGAAAACATAGACCCAGGTGTTTTTCAGACTGGACACAGTCCATTCAAAGTGGAAATATAGACCCAGGTGTTTTTCAGACTGGACACAGTCCATTCACAGTGGAAACATAGACCCAGTTTTTTTTTCAGGCTAGGGAACGTTTATCTACCCTACTTCTGAGATACTGTGTGTCTAAAACGTTTCACTGGCTGTTCAAGAAGAAAATCCTGGAACCTACCTGGACCAGCACATAAATAAAAAAAATCCATCTAAACACTGGGCCAGGCGGAGAGCTGATTAAAAAGTAGGCCTGCATGAAATGGCAACGTCACTAAACATGTGACAGACTCTTCAGCCTTTGGGCAAGGGCAACTCAACTCATAAATGATAAACGTCACATTCCATGGCTTTTTCGTCATAAACAGTGTGAGATGCAAAACTAAACCTTTGATTTCTTTCTAAAGTTATATAAAGTATGATTTCTTTAATCTCTCTCTCTCTCTCTCTCTCTCTCTCTCTGCGCGCGCGCGCGCGCGCGCGCGCGCGTGTGTATGTGTTTGTGAACGTTTAATAATCTTTTGTTTGTCTATTGTTCCTACATAATCTCGACCATGTTCGACCATATTCCTAAACTTACCTGTCACTAGGGACACAAGCATTTTTAAGAGCATAAGGCTGAGGAAAGTTAGACTTGAGCTATTCTTCCATAGTTTTAACATTTGGATACCATAAAAAATATGAAAGAAAAATTTTACGATCACTAGTACTAGAAATTTGCCACTTCCACAGCTGAAGAAGGTGGACGTGACTTTAATCAAAATAATTCTATCACTTTTGCAACGAACACATCCGGGTGTGGATGTTTCCTTGTTTGTTCTGTGTGCTCTCTGCTGCTATGTTTGCAAGGCGACTTGGTCTCATAAATAGCATTGTTTTGGGGTTATGTTTTCTTGTGGGAGCAAGAGTTACACAACTTGTTTGCTGTTTATTGTTTACTGTTCCCTGCCTGATTCCATATTTACTTTCGTTTCAATGAAATCGAGGTTATCTGTATTTGTTTCTGTTCGTCCTTGTACTTGTCTGACTGTATTCAAGTTTTAAGAGGCTGTGCCAGTCTTGAATGAAGTTCATTTATATTTGTTTATTTCTCCAGTTCTTGCTGCAGTGTAGATGTGTTCGGTATGGGATATATGGCCAAGCTTGGAACATCTGTTTTTTTGGGGGATGTTTCCTTGTTTGTTCTGTGTGCTTTGTGCTGCCATGTCTGCTAGGCGATAAGCAGCATTCTTTTGGAGATATGTTTTCTTGTGGGAGCAAGAGTTACCCTACTTGTTTGTTGTTTATTGTTTACTGTTCCCTGCCTTATTTCATATTTACTTCAGGAAATGTGCTGTTCAGGTATGAATATACATTGGTGGATTTGCAGAAAAAAAGACATCTAGGGTTTGGGCCGTCTATTTTTGAGGGAGATGCAGATGTCCAGGAATGTGACTGATTGGGAAATGGTAAATGCGAATTAGACGGAAGGATGAAGGATCTGAATAAAGTTGATGACGCTCTGGAGGTTTTGTTCTCACATGAATGTTGCTGTCAACCGGTCGTTGATGTGCTTGTTGTAGAGTTCCGGTGTCAAGTCTGTATGAGAAAGCTGTAGGCAGTGTTTCGGCTCTCAAGTATAAGGCAAAGTATACGTTTCAGGCCATTAGTAAATTGTTGCCCTCTCAACAATTGTTGCCCTGTCAGTTCTTGAGCACTGCCAGTCATATTTGGATAGGATGATAATAAGATGCAGGTCAAAAAATGTGTAGAAGGACGAACGGATAACCACTCTGAAAAATTTAAACATTTAAAGATAAATACGAACTGAACTATGTAACAAACTTTTTGCAAATAGTGTAAAGATAAAACCAGTCATTTAACACTCTAGATAGAAACAGGGAACCGGATCCTTCAGGTGAAATGTCGTCACCAGTCTTGCTAATAACCTCCTTTGCTCTTGGACAGTAAGATAATTGATGTTCAACTCCAACTCTTTCTCCACACATACATGTAACATTTTTGCTGAATTTTGTTCGAAGCGAATTCAAACGCATTCAGTGCATTAAGCTTTGCATTTCTCTAGGTATGGAGGCAAGGTCGGATCTTGATGAGGCCAATAGAATTGGGTTTAATACAGTTGTGGTAATAGTTAATTTCTGAGTTCTCTAATACATTTCTAAATGTTTACTGGATGCTCGTTTATTAAATAATGGCATTCACTTAAATCTAAGGAAATGTCAAGTGGTATAGAGACTTCGACATTTCGGGCTGCCTTTCTTGCAGCATGATCGACCCTCTCATTTGTTGAAATTCCGCAATGAGAGGGTACCCAGCAAAATGTGCCTGTAATGCATTTATTAGACAGAAGATGTATGGCATAATTTATTTCTGTTATCGTCTCAGCAAGTACTTTTGGATTGGAAGACCGAATAGCGCAAGGGGCTGAATTAGAATAGGTTTATACTCGAATTTGACAAGAGTTAATAGGAAAATTCAAGGCGTGGTGTAGAGACATCAAAATGGCTACAAAATCAACACTGAATATTGAAAAATGTCTACCAATGATAGTATAACGTTTCCGCTTCTAAATCAGGTGTTATGAATGCTGCTCCTGTAATTAGATCATCTAGCACTGTGTGTGTATGAGTGTTTGTGTGCCTGTATGCGTGCGTGCGCGCGTGCGTGCGTGCGTCTGTGTGTGTGTGTGTGTGTGTGTGTGTGTGTGTGTGTGTGTGTGTGTGTGTGTGTGTGTGTGTGTGTTCTCTTCATTTGTCCATTTCAATGTATTCCATTCATTCATAAACCTGTCACTATGCCTTCAAACTCCTGTATATGTAGTCGCCTCTCTCTCTCTCTCTCTCTCTCTCTCTCTCTCTCTCTCTCTCTCTCTCTCTCTCTCTCTCTCTCTCTCTCTCTCTCTTTTGAAATGAGCGATGTGTTTGGGCAACCGTTCATTGATTAATTTGCTTATTTACTTGTCTTTTGGTCATTCTATCTGTCTATCTGTCTGTCTGTCTGTCTGTCTGTCTATCTATCTATCTATCTATCTATCTGCCTGTCTGTCTCTCTGTCTGTCTATTTACATCCATTTTTCTTGAGTTGTTCTCAAGTATTGATTGTGATGATGTCTTATTTGATGTGATGTTGTCATTATACCCAATGTATGTCCACGAGAAAAGACAGATTTATGAGACTGTCAAGCCTATTTTTATTTTTACCTTTATTTTTTCTTTTCATTCCCTCATTTTGGTATCATTCACTTATTCATTTGTTTATTTGTGATTTTGTGTGTGTTCAGTAATTTTGTTAAAATTCACTTGTCTAAGGCAAACAAATCGTGTGGTGTGCAATATGTTTCGTTAAAAATTAGGAGCTCCCCTTATACGATAGCTGGGTGTCACCTCTGGTCATTGTCTTCCATTCATTATTGATGTAACTTTGTTTAGTCTTGACAGGGACGTGCTGTGCGTTTGTGACTATGTGCCACCTGAGAGGTCGAGATACTACTGTACACAGAGACTGACGCAAATGGCGTTGTGCTGTTGTGCAAGTGCATAATTGATAAGAAAGATTGTTTGTAAAAAGGAGACCAACACAGTGGAACATCCAAGTATCACAACCTGTGACAATTGATCCATCTGACAAATTACCGAGTTCCTGATGGAAGAAGACACTCAAATGAATGGGTATGGTACGTTTCTGTTGCATATGAATACTGCTCGGAATGTGTGTGAATGTATATTGGATTGTTCTATCATGGCGACTATAATCGTGTCAGCTGAGATCCTTGCCTTGATTTTAATTGGTGATTTTTATAGTTCTGGAGCAACTGGAGACAAGCCATTTCTCGTATTGTTCTCTGTGTTTCTGTTCCAAATGAACTTTTTTTTTGATATTACGAAGTAAATACAGATTGGTACCAATATCAATTTTGCAGTAAATACATTTTACGACAATAGTTTAAACGCAGCAGACTATGCATTAAAACAAAGCTTTCGCCATTAAATGGGGAGAAGTACAAATGAAGACTGGTATGACAATGAATACCAACGAAGGAGAAACTAGTGCAGGCAACTCTTAGGCGTTATTGTTGTGTTAAATGGAAAAACGTAGAAATCCGTTTCATGTTTCAGATAAGAAAAAAGCAGCATATATCAAAATGATGTCCAAAAATAGATAGAGTCTATAAACTCTCAACAAACATTTTGGAAGACTGTATACGTAACAATGCCAAAGAACGATCACGCAGAAAATAAAACATCTGTCGATGAATGATACTGTCATTAGAAACTGCTTTTAAACACAAGTGACGCAGGTGACATAATTGAATAAACACATTGACAACGACCACTACTATTGTTTGTATTGTCAACACCTCATGCCAGAGCAACAAGTGTTATTGAGTATCCATAACCTAAAATCAGGAGCAGTTTCAGGGACAGCAGAACTTTTTAAGTATCTTACACACAGTCAACTGAACTTTAGTCAAGTTTTTCGAAGTACTCTCTGACAAAGTTGTGTACCCCACCAACTGGACTGATTCTGTTTTTACCACCAGCCACTGTGGCAAAGTGGTTAGCATCGTGGTTTCCCAGCTGGGAGGGTCGTGGGTTCGAATCCCATCAGAGTCATGTGGGTTTTTCTGCTCCGAGCAGCTCCTACCCAAAGATGAGTTTACTGAGGACTCAGTTGGGAAGACTGGGACCAAAAGCCGAGTTTCGTTCACTTAATAGATGCTTTGCTGAGAGTGTTGCTCAAATTTCCTGACCACCACTGCAGGTGCCTATATCTCTCGGGCCTGGTTGACATTGGGATATATTATGAAAGTAAGTGTAGAGTACACCCCAGTATGTAGTCTCAGACTGAAATGGAAATCCATAGCATCATCATCCTCATTCTCATCGATCAGCATAAAAAATGTATCAAATTCTGTGGCCCTTCATGCCCTGCTCTTATGGTGACCTCATTTTCGATGTCCTCTCTACATCTGTGGCCTTGGTTTGGTTCTGTCAGGGTCACCAGTATCAGCGAGTCTATGGGGGCTGTCGTTGGATGGATGTGGTGGCCCTCCAGAGGGTGAGCTCACTCTCACCGGCTCCGCGACTAAACAATTATTGTCGTCAGTAGGGGGCTTACTAGGTGGTATCCTGCATATGTTAAATCAGAACAGGCGCCACTGGACACTCGGCAGCAGTGCAGTGTCTCCTCCAATGGGTTGCCTCTTGAAGACTTGACATTGACTCTCCCTGTAAATTGCTGGTGCCGGGGCTGCAGGGCTCTGCCTCTGAGGTGGTGCAGTGGTTGGGACAGCAGAAAAAAAACTGTATTTACCAATGTACAAGCAAGTAGATCTGAATGATCGGGAAATCAGAGGTATTTTACCGTGTGAGATAAGTGGTAAGATATTTAGCGGAATGACAAGGAGGAGGTTTAAGCTTGGGTAGAAGAAGACTTTGAAACTGTGGAACACCAAGCTGTTTTTTTTATTCTTTAAGATGATACTACTGTTGATAATCTGGTTACTTTGTTAGCCTGTGTACAAAAAGAAGTAAATTTGAAACAAACTTTATGATTATAGATTGTCACAGAGTGGAGTGAGGGGTGCTTGTAAGTAGATCTGTTACATCTCTCTCCTGTATGTCTGAAGGCGTGTAAGTTGCTTGTGTAATTTCAACAAACAGGAATTTAGCTAGGAGTGTACATTTAATTTACAATGGTTTTTATTTTTATATCGCATGAACAACATCAACATTATAAACTAATTGGAATACATCAAAATGTGTATACACTCACACTTCCTGTTAGGCTAAAAAAAAAACAGTCACGGCATCACTCATGACACAGTATAACAACAACAAACAACAACAACAACGAAAAGATTTCTAACCTTCTCAAAGAAAATTATAATCGGAGTCTTTCAAGACATGAATCAAGTCTTGCCAGAATTCACATTGCTGGTCAGGTGTGTTGCTGTCCACGCTGGGGTAGACTTGCACACACACAATGAAAACAACAACAAAAAGTCACTCTGACCTCAATTTTTGGGACAGCTGAAAGCACTCCACACCATGCCACTTCTGAGACTGGGTACAGAAGAGGATAATGTGTCCCACATCTGCGACTGGGCAGAGGGGAAGATAGCTGGTCCCACACCTGCGACTGGGCAGAGGGGAAGATAGCTGGTCCCACACCTGCGACTGGGCACAGGGGGATGAAGTCACAAGTAGAGCACTGGCCAGCCATCTGAAAGGGAGACACAGCTGCTCAGGAGGTAGGCAGGCCACCTAGCTGTCCAACATGAAGGCGCTGGGGGAGAGAAGGCGAGTCCTGGCCTCCAAGAAGGTTACCACACCACAGGAGGGGGAAGAAGGACTGCTCGGACACTCCAACCAGAGCACACAGCCAGCCAGACCAGCAGCACAGATGAAAAATCCCTACAAGTAAACAGTATCATAAAATAATCTACAAACTATTGAACATCAAAAGTATTGATAGATTAGTAAGAGCAGAATCAAAGCGACCAAAGCCGTACAACTCAACAACAACACGCGAACGAGCATACCGAACTGAGCACTTTCAAAAGTAATCACAATTTTACCAAATCTGAACATTTTTTTTTTTTATCTAAAATGTTTAAAGAAAGCATTATCAGTTAACTATGACTGACTTTCAACGAATCAACATAGTTAGTGATTTTTTTTTTTTTTGCTGTCCCAACCTGTGCGCCACCTCAGAGGCAGTGCATCCATGCTGCTCGTTAACATTTGAAACCAACGGGAAACACTGGCCCTCCAAAGTCTTATGAATATGACATGGTTCAACTGTCATTCTGTGTTGTCATTAAATTTACGTGACAAAGCATCTGCCTCTACATTCAACTTTCCAGAAATGTGTGCCACCGTCAGCCAAATACCTCTATCCTCACACCAGATCCAGATTCTGTTGGTCACTGTATTACATTCTTGAGGCCGGGAGCCCCCCATGTTCTTCAAATAACTGACTGCATATGCATTGTCAGATAATACTTTTACATGTTGGTCACAGACTGTGTCTTTAAAACTCTTTGAGGTATATTTTACAGCACGCAGTTCTAACACATTTATGTGAAATTGCTTTTCTGCCTCAGTCCATCTTCCACCTGTTCTGTGTGAACCACACACACTGCTCCCCAGCCACATGAGGCTGAAGCATCTGTTGTCAACTCCACAGTGGACTCTTTCCTATTCAGTTCAAAAGTTGGTACAAGAAAAAAAAAAATTGGTGACACAATTTCACTTGATTCGTGACAAGATTTTTCTGTGACTCCCATGGATAACAATTTTTCAGTTTCTTTGTCTGCCTCATTCCTAAGGCTACCTTGTATTTGATCAGTTCCTTGTATCAAGGATGAAATGAACGAATCACTACTCAACTCTTTTCATTGGGAAATATATTCCTTTAATCTGCCTGCCTGAAAAGGTCTTTCACAGTCCAGATTTGTTTTTTTTTTTACCTTTTCTGGTTTTGACTGCCTGATGTTCAAGCCTGGGGGAATTTTTGGATGACGTGGATACAACCCCCGTGCCGGTCTGCTGTGCGACTGGCCTCTCACGCCTCTCGCTCGGTACCAACTGAGACCCCTTTCACGTCCTCTCCCTTTCCACTCTTTGCAAGTCTTCATCAGAACTATCATCCACTTCAGGATGTTGGCTTTTCTTGCTTTCTTTTTTTGAGTCCCCTCTTTGGTATGATGTGTCGTCGTCAAATGTGTCACCCTGATTTTCAGTATCTTCACAGGCATAAGTCTGAGTTCTCTCCCTTCCATGTGCAGGTGTCTTGCTAAGGGATGCCAAAACACGTAGATTTGGGGCCTTTATTTCCTTTCATTCAGATATGGGGATGGGTGCAGTCTCGTGTCGAGACTTTTTGTGGCCTGATGAACTCCCATGTCGAGAGAAAGGTTCTTTCTCATTTTCGTCCATTTCCAGATCGTCATCACGGAGCAATGCATCTTTCTCCATTATCTTCACTCAAAGCCAGCACCTGGCTTTATCTTATTCTTAAATATGTGTTTCAGCACTGTAAATCTAAAAAATACTAATGTCAGTGTATATACGAATAACATATGATTAAAAAAAATACTATGTTTGAGCTGGACTGACCAACCTGTGCCATCAGATGATTACGATTTTCCAAAACGTTTTGAGTGGAATCGTGGAAAATGCGTCAGCATGGCGGCCGGAAGCATACACGATATGGCAGATCTGGGTATGCGCATCTAACATGTTACGTAGTCTCAGTAAACTACGAGAAATGGAACTCCAGTTGTGCACGTTGTATAGTCTGTATAGTCTGTTAATTTACACCACAGGACAATCAGCTCTCGCTACATCACATAATCATGCTTTTTATACTTGTGTAAAGTTTACCCTTTATTTCATTTTACAGTCAAGTTTCTATTGATGGAGTTAAATGCTTTTTCAAAGTCTATGAAAGCAATATAGAGCTGTTGATTGTATGAAAAGTTTTGTGCTATTGCTAACAAAGTGAACAGGACATTTGTGGTCAGTAGTTGAATAGCCGTTTTCATGACTAACTTTCATTCTCACCTGTAGTATTGTTCCTATCTACCAATCCTTGTCATGTTTTGTTTGTTATTGCCCTATACAGCTTACTAAGGATATTACTAAAGGGGATTCCTCTATACTTGTTGGGATTAGTGACATCACCTTTCTTAAACAGATGTAAGATTATCAATTTATATCTGGATACACACCATCATCTAAAGTTTATTTAACCGTTTTACATATCTTATACACAGAATTCAAAACATCCATTTGACATTTTGCAGATATCACAAGCTTGTCCAGTAACGATCTGTATTATTACACTGTTTGCACGCCAACAACTCACAAAATCGAATTGCAAGTAGCATGCTCCATTCGCTATATTTAACGTTGAACCTGCTGCATTGCTACATGTTATGCTGTCTCACAGCCCTCTTTGCACAGCGTTAAGGTAACAATGTTTGAAAGATCAGGGGTAGAAATACTTCTCAATGGTCACTGCATGTGGTTTGGTAAGCTTGATGGGGATTATTTGAAAAGGACTGTGCTCACCATGTCGTTTTAGTGCTCCCAGGCTGATGAGGAATTGCATAAAGATGAAACAGACTGCAACGCCATTGACGAATTGCATAGCACAGAAAATAACGGTACTTGCTTAATGTTGATAACCTGCCTAATGTTATATAATAGTGCTAACGAAGCAAACGACATTCCTGATATGAATGTACGGATAAGTACCCTGCCTTCTTTTGACATACAGCAGTTTTGCTTACCTCATGTCGATATTAGGCCAATGTGAACACTGCACGTGACATACACATGTTCTCGGTGCGCTGCTAGGGTCATTTTTCTTGCTTTCTTTTGAATCCTAATACGCCTTTTCTTCCAGTGATTCTGCAATGATACGTCCCATACACTGTGCAGTAAGAACGTGATGGACGCTTAGTTGATAATCGTTTCTTAGTCTGGTACAGATTTGGTAGCTTTGTGTCCAGTCTTCTGACCTTCATCTTTATTTTTCCTTAGAAAAGACTGAAGATCTTTTCTCTGGATGTTTGTGTATTTGTTTCTTCTCGTTTGTGTGTGTGTGTGTGCGTGCGTGTGTGTGTGTGTGTGTGTGTGTGTGTGTGTGTGTGTGTGTGTGTGTGTGTGTGTGTGTGTGTTATTGTTGTTGTTGTTGCTGCTGCTGCTGCTGTTCTCAAAGAGCTGCTTGACCTTTGATTTCGGATTACAAACATTGCCTGAACCTGATGCATTCAGCTGTTGCGTTTGACATTCAGCTATTGCATCATTCAGTTCACGTGCTGTGACTCCATCCTCGGGACCATTTTGGGCTGGAATTTGAATTACTTTGTCTCATATTTTTTCCTTTGATTGAAAAATCGAAATTAATATAATAATGATTGTAATAGTACTAACACACACACACACACACACACACACACACACACACACACACACACACACACACACACACACATCTGTGACCACAAAGTCTACGGAAAAAGTTTGGAACTTTATTCATATATAAGTTATCTTGCTTCTTCTGTATACTTTGTTTGCTGTGTGACTTACCAAAGCAGGTAGCATTAGTTTCAAGATATGTTTCGGAAAGAGTGGTATATCATCTGAACAATAGAAAAACGTACTGACACAGGAAGATAAACTAGTTCTTCACTGCAAGATAACGCTGTGCCATGCACGACAAGGTAGAAACACGGACCTGTTGGACTCAGTTAGAAGCAGAAAGCCAGTTTGGGAAGCAGGGAAGCAATATGTTTTGTTATTGTGTTGGTCTGGAAAAGAGGCGAACAGAAATATGCACAATCCTCTATAAGCGATTTGTAAAATCTGGGAATCCATCAAGCGAAGCTTCATACAAGACCACTGTTGAGAGAAGGAGAGATTCTTGCAGCTCCTGTGGAAAATAAATGTCTGATGCAGTCAGTTCTCCCGGATCCTGAGGTTAGCAGTCTGGCACAGTTTGCTGTTGTTTTGGTGTTTATTGTATTTCTAGTTGATCAAATACTGCAGCCAGATGTTTGGCTGACTTGAGAAATGGGACTGTGCCTCGACTGATCACCAGAGAGTTTGGACCCCCCCCCCCCTCCCCCTCCTCTTCTCCTCCCTGCTATACCATGTAAATAGCATGGTCACCTCTGCAGCTTATTTTTGCTTCAGAACGATTGCGCGTTCGTCTTTACGGTCACGTACTGTTTGATCACGGTATGATGCGGGTTCATACATTCGCACAGACCAGCTCACAACTTTATCCAACCATCATTTTGTTTTTCGAATTATCTGTTTAATGAGGGTGCGCACTCATACAAAAAGGTTCTGCACAATACATCCATTCAAATATCGTTAGAGCTGATTTCAGTGTCTTTAGCTCTGCAGTGTAGTTTACCAGTCACATTTACACATAATGTTTCATTCTGTGTACACAGCACAAGCGATCATCTTCGTGCATATGCACATTCATCCTGTTGTGTCGTGTTGAGGATCCTTATATTCCGTTGACGTAACGACGTGTCTGCATGTTTATGTGTCATCCATTTTTCATTGGTCTGATCATGCATGAGTTTGTTTCTGTCACCACGAACCATATTCATCACATTGCCCAAGGGTAACGCTCACGGCTCATGTCTTCAATGATTTTTTACGCTTTGCTTCTTGTTACAACATATTTTCATTTTTGTGCTACAGTGTCATGTCTCAGTATTTCTCCTCCAGAATATATCGTCAATGATTGTGCCTGTAAAGTCTTGCTGTGTAACTCATCATACCAGTTACATTGTATTTCATCGATTTTTAATAGTTGTTCCTCAGCCAAGCCTATAGCCTCAGATGGTCATCCTTATCAGTTCATACATTGCTCAGTTATACCTGTGTCATTTTGTTACACCTTAATGTTGTTTTACTCTTGATGGCGCTCTGTTACTGTTAACAGCAAATAGTGTACAAAGATGGCAAGCAGTGGTGTCTTTTGTCTATCTTCTCATTTCCCCTCCAAGAAGTACCAAGTACCAAGAAATAAACCCCCAACCCCCCCCCCCCTCTCCTCCAACGACAGCATACATTGCACATATCGTAGCTATGCAGACTGTCTACATTGTCATAATGTACCATCTCCACATCATGTTACTCCAGCTGCGCATACGCGCGCACCGACTTCGACTGAGGCGACTTGAAGTACCTGTACATCGCATGTGCTGTCCACGAGCAAGTACGATGTCAGACATTTTCCGTCCAGTGGCAACCTCCCTCTACCTATCCCCTCCCCTCCCTCCTCCGCTCTCACCACCTACCCGCCACCCACGCTGTGTGCTGTTTCCTTCTACCTGATTCAAGGACATCGCGCCTGGTGGGCCAGCTTTCAACCCCTGGCCAAACAATTCCATCAGAATAAGAACGTCTGGTTGTGACGCTCATACTGCCATACCCTGGCTTTCTTTCCAGCACCTACGTCCCTTCCAGGTAGGACGATTCCAGCTTCGACTACCGACGGATCTTCATCATTGTATGCTCTCCACATGAGCACTCTCAACTGCAGACGTGCTGCCCATAACTGTTCCTCATTGCGGCCCTGGTGTTCTTCAGCAGTGACTCAAGTGCTGTGCTGTCACATTTTTTTCCCTACAAGTGCAAGGACTCTTGCTTCAGTTCAAAGTAATATGAACTGATACACGACTTGAAGTCGGAACTCCGGCGCATGAGACAAATATTGCCATATTAAACTACGTTTATGCTGTCTTCATTTTACTTCCCATTACCTTCAAGTAATCCTTTTGTGACTTATGAGATGTAACATTCCCCAATCCAGAATGCCTTTATAGTCTGCCATCCATATCCCGAAATGTGGAGCCACAACCTTATTTTAGAAATAGTCCAGTCCTTCCCTTCTCGTCTACATTTATTGCAAAAATGAAGGTATTTCGTAAAGAAAGTGGTAGCAGTTATCACAGAGTGATATAAATACGAGCAACACACACACGCACACACACACACACACACACACACACACACACACACACACACACACACACACACACACACACACACACACACACACACACACACACACACACACACACACACACACACGCACACACACACATACACACTGACTGACTGGCTGAAACCAATTTATTGTCAGATTAACTCAAAGTTGTACTGACAAACACACACACACACACACACACACACACACACACATACACACACACACACACACACACACACACACACACACACACACACACACACACACACACATACACTCACACCCAGCCGCTAACACGGCGATTTCAATGGTTAGTCTTAGGGTACAGTGATGCCTGTGTTCTAGAGCGATGGCCTTACTCTAAAGGGGATTGCCTCGTTGTAAAGCGTGATGCCCACTGTCAAGAAGGCCTGAAGATTGTAAAACCATCAATGGCCCTCCCCGACCCCTATACCTCACATTTCGACGCCCCCTGCCAAGCAGTTGGTCGCTAATAAATCAGACCTTGATAATATCCCAGTGCCTGGCGTTCTCTCACCGCCAATGTTACACGTGCTAATGGCGTGCCACGCCACGGTTATTCAGTTTAGACTTGGGCAAAAGCTTTATAAACTAAACATATCAACTTCCCCTCTCTCTCTCTCTCCCTCCCTCCTCTCTCTCTCTCTCTCTCTCTCTCTCTCTCTCTCTCTCTCTCTGTCTTGGCATCTGACCAGTAGTGCAGGTGGGCCTCGGCAACGTCCTGCTTGTTACAAGGTAAATGTGACTCCATGTTTCTGGTTAAACTTAGGTTTATATTTATGAGGCTAAGACTTAGGCCAGGTGCGTCAACATCAAACTGGGCTTGGCTAACGGTACTCTCTATAGTGCAGAAGAAAATAAATAAATGCATGTTCAATTGGAATCTGGTACCTGGTTCAGTGTTAGATTTGCCTTCTGTCTCTACTCACTATCTACCTGACTGTCTGAACCACTCCTGTAGCATTCTCTACAGCCCAAACACACGTGAGCACGAGCTGTTAGTGTGATATTTGCATGAATTTCATCACCACTTAATCGCAAGGAACAAATCAGCGCATCCATCACTCCAACCATTTTTTCTCTGATAGCACTTCCCTCTTGTTTATTCACATATGCATAATTTTCACGAGGAACACAACATGAGTTGTAACAGGTAGAAGATCAAGGTGAAAGCCACAAACAGAGAGAGAGAGAGAGAGAGAGAGAGAGGGAGAGACAGTGACAGAGACAGAGAGAGAGAGGAGGGAGGGAGGGAGGGAGGGAGGAGGAGGGAAGGACGGTCAGAGAGAATGCAAACATGAACATGTTATTGACGTTAGTTTCAAAGTGAAGTAACTGAAAGTCGGAAGCTGAAACAAACTTAAAAGAAAAAAAAAAAGTACTATTCCGATTAACGCAATAGGCAAAAAACTGTATTTCTTCGTCTCTTTCGATCAGCGGAATACTAACCTTTTCTTTCAAATTTTTATTGGAGGTAAAATAGAGAAGCTTAAAGGTTTTTGTTTTTTTTGTTTGTTGTGGTTGTGTTGTGTTTTTTCACACCACGCCCTCACAGACAAAGAGGAAAAATCAATTAGCGTTTTTTTTAAAACACCACACCATCAGATACAAAGATGAAAAATCAATTAGCGTTTTCGCTTTTTTTCATACCACGCCCTCACAGACAATGGGAAAAAAAGTCAATTAGCGTTTAGCCGTCACAGAAACAAAGGGAAATACAATCAACTTGGGAGAAATCCTTCACTCCTCCAAAGTCGCCTCCACCGCCCTCCCTACTCTAAATCCGTATTCAAAACAAAAGAAACAAAACAGAGAGAGAGAGAGAGAGAGAGAGAGAGAGAGAGAGAGAGAGAGAGAGAGAGAGAGAGAGAGAGAGAGAGAGAGAGAGAAAGTCACCAAAAACAGAGTGACTAAATGGAATAACTTTGTTATGGTGTCAAGAAGAATAACATGACTTCTGCATGCAGAACATGCGCACTGCTTTTCAGGTTTACTGATAGCACCCAAATGAGTGGGAGGGGTCATTTTAAAAGAATTGTTGAAACTTCGAGGAAGTGAGGACAGACACCTGACTGCAAGAGTGCGACATGGGTTACAAGGCAATGTGATTGCAAGAGTGCACATTGTCAGGTTGGCGTACTGTACTGTGTGAGGATATACTGCTGCGCAAAAGGTTATAAAAATGACTTCCGATTGGTAATCTTGTAAGCACATACATGGTGTTCGTTCACACGCAATTAAAAAGCAAAGTGATGTATATGTGTGTGTGTGTGTGTGTGTGTGTGTGTGTGTGTGTGTGTGTGTGTGTGTGTGTGTGTACACAAAATTACAGATCAGAATAACATGGACATCACCAACATCAAAACAACTGCTGACCCATTGAAAATCAGTTCCTTCTGCCCATGTGTGGAATACATCATGACTCAAAATATCACTGATTTTACAATCCTGCGACTCAATTACTCAGATCGTGATCACTACAGGGGTAGGCCTAAATTGGCAACAGGGTCTGGAATCATATATGGAGTGGGTGACAATTCTGCCACTTGGTGTTATGTGCAACATGGGTTACAAGGCAGTATGATTGCAAGAGTGCACATTGTTAGGTTGGCGTACTGGTGTGAATCAACTCCGTGGAAAGTCTATATTGCATATTCGTATATAATTGCGTGTAATAAGCATAGCCATGGAGAATTGTATACAGACCTTCTTGGACAATTTCAGTGCTTCTGTGACAACAATCCTCTAATTCAAGTGCACATCGACCTAATGGTGAGCGCAAACAACTTTGCCAAATCTCTATTTAACAATTCTGGATACTTAGTAGCACCCAGATCATCTTTTACTGCGAGATTTACTGAAGACTTCAACGTGCCTTCTAAACACGTGCTCATAGTCAGTTTACATCAGATCATACACGTTCAATAGTTTTATGTGCCGATCAAGTTGCAAGTGTATCGAAGTGATTTACGTAAAACCAAACAAACATAAAAAACAGATTCTAAGTGTCTGTGCTGCACTTGTCAGCTCAGCTGAAATCATTTACGGATCACATTTCAAATTGCGATATGCTTGTTATAAAGGTGGTGTAGTGATGTACTATTCAATTCTTTCTGAAGATAGTCAAGCCCTAAAAGTGCCCAATAATCTTTTCAACTGCTCTGTGCATTATTACAGCAAGTTTCAGGACCATTTGGAATGTAATCAGAACCCTGAGTGTGAAGATGGACGGGACGAGACAGAGCACTGCCCGTACAGCAGTCCTGGATGTCAGGGTCTGGTGGTCTCCCGCAACAAAATGCTTCAAACTAGTCGCACAAGAAACAAAAACTTCCTTTGCACATCTATCTTTAGTTGTCGTAAGCTAGGTGGAAGAACAGCCTCTCTAAAAACAAGACGGGAGCAGGTTGATTCTTTAAACGTGTTCAGACACTATCATGTCTTTGAAATGCTTTTTGGCTATATAGTTGGTTGGAACCATGTGACCTTTATGTACAGCAAATTTCGTAAGTGGTCGGATAATACTTTGATCTATAATATGAAACATTTTCATTCTCTGTATTCACACTATCCGACCAGGAGTTTGCACACAAAGCGTCTTGTATCGATGGAACTCAGAAGATTGTGGGGAATAAAAGATGTGTCAATGGACGCAGTGTTGTGTGAAATCAAACCAAATCCCCCACTGTGTTTCCTTTACAAGTCCAACCTACTTCCACGGATTCATCAGACTATGTTCTAAACAACACACAGCAGTTATTGTTTCGTTGTCCAAAAAGCCATCTGACTCAAATGTTTTATTGTGTGATCCTAGCACCCACTGTGGTTCTACAGTCTATTCACAGTTTTGTAAACTGGTGAACGCCAGCTATTACCTGGTCAACAATGTTTTTGGTCCTGACAATTATGCCCTGTTTCAATGTGAAGACAACAGCACAACCCTGCATTACACTTTTGTCTGTAACTTCAGGCAGGACTGTCCGGACAACAGTGATGAGTCATTCTGTGTCCATCCCCACTGTGATGGGTTTCTGTGCCTGAATGGTCAGTGTGTGTTACGCAGCCAGCGTTGCAATGACTATTCCGACTGCGTGGATGATTCTGATGAGATGAGCTGTGCCACGTGTGATGGATTTCTGTGTTCTAATGGTCAGTGTATTCCTCCTGAAAGACGATGCAATACCGTTCATGACTGTTTGGATTCATCTGATGAGGATTTGTGTGTCCATAAGAAGAGTCGCTCACACAGTGAGATAGGAGTAGATAAAAAGCAGCGGTTTTACGTGAATCTTGATGGTTCTGGTTACTTTACTCAGCAGGGGATGGGATCTGAAGAGTCTTGTCCTGACAGTCATTATTCTTGCACAGAGGAGTGGCTGTACTGTCTCCCTGTCTACACTCGATGCAATGGGTTTTCTGACTGTGTTCATGGGGAAGATGAACAAGGTTGCGATACTGTTTTGTGCGTTGGTAACTATCTATGTCGAACTTCCAATGTATGTGTACACCCATATCACTTGTGTGATGGCTGGGGTCAGTGTCCACAGCGTGATGACGAATAATATGTGACAGGAAGTGTCCAGAAGGTTGTCTGTGTCGAGGTGACTTTATATTGTGTGGTCATCCTTTTCCTGTTGAATTATTCCCTCAGATTCGTTACGTGGATGCCAGCAATTCAGGAATGTCCCCAGCAGAGTTTTAGTAATACTAGACACCTAATACGTTTGAGCTTGTCCAATTGCTTGCTTGTGAACGTTTCAGGTATGAAGCTTAACAATTTACAGTATGCTGACCTAAGCCACAATAGTTTTAACATCCTCGACATGAGTCGTGTTACTGGCCTATTCAATTTGAAGGTTCTGCTTTGCACAACACCCCTCTTAGCCAACTAACAAAGAGTGTGCCATCAAAAACTATTTGCTATGCGCTGAGACGATTGGATGTGTCAAAAAAACGTTTCTTTCATCACCAGTGAATTGTTATTCATATATTTGCCCTCTTTAATCTATTTCAATTTATCTTCATCTCACATTAAAACCATTGGATCTAAAGGTTTTAAAAACACCCCAAAGTTAACGATCTTGGATTTAAGAAGCAATCCTGTTGACAATGTTCCATTAGATATATTGTCAGAATCTAATTACATAAAATTCATCTTTTGGCCAAACTTCAGAATTTGCTGTGATACCTCACTTCAAAAGAAATTAAACGAAATAAATTGTTTAGCTCCTGACAGCATATTTTCTTCGTGTGTAAAAATCTCATACCGAACGATATGTTTCAGATTTTCTTTTGCTTACTTTGTATGTTCGCCATTTTAGGAAATGTTATTTGCTTTCTAGCTGTATCTGTTCAGCATGGATTTTTAAAATCCTCTTTCAGAATGACCATTTCCAACCTGCAGTTTGCTAACATCTGCATGGGGGTTCATGTTGGCATTAACTTAATTGTGAATGAAATATTTCACGACGGAATACATACAGTATGAACAGACGTGGTCTGATAGTGTACTATGCAAAATAAATGGATTTCTTTGCCTTTCGTCTCTTGAAGTGTCAATTCTGATCATTGGAGTCATCACTATCACCACACCGTCATCACGTGTTTCCCTGGAGATTCCTTGGTACTGAACACCATGCCAATGGCTGTGGCATGTGCAGTGGCTTGGTGTGTTGGGATCCTGCTGTCACTGGTACCCTTCCTTCCTGGACTCTCACACTGGGGCCTGCAGGGCCAGTCTGGTCTGTGTCGACTGGCTTTATTTCATGACTATCATTCTCTGACCCCAAGTTTCGGTGGTTCACAGTTCTTGTTGCATTCAACTTTGTTTTGTGCCTCATGCTTGTTGCTGCTCAAGTCATCATCTTCAAGAAACACCCCACGATATGGAATGCGCTCGATCTCGGAAAGAGATCAGTTTATGATTCAATCCACTTTACAGCAAGCGTAACTTTCGTTAGTGCCATTTGCTGGTTTCTGTTTGGTCTGGTCCTGACTATTGATTCACAAGATACAATTGCTCTGGGCTATTTTTATCGGGCCATGGTGGTGTTTATGTTACCACTCAGCTCAGCTCTCAACCCGCTTCTCTACATGTGGAATGCAGTAACACAGCGACGGCAGCAAGAACAAGAACAGAGAGTAATATAGACATGTTCAAATCACGACTGCCACACTCAAAGAACAGTAAACGATTAAGTTGACTCTCTCTCTCTCTCTCTCTCTCTCTCTCTCTCTCTCTCTGGAAAATAAGACATTAACAACAAGTACTACAATGCCTGCAAATTTTTAAACTTTCAGAGTAAGTTCTGAATCCTTTTTGTGGACTTATGTCTACTTCATGGCCAGAAGACAACAACTAGGCCTACACGGCGCACGGTTTAGTGGTCCGAGATTCGTACCTCTTCACTGTACTTCAGCAGATTGCCGTGTGTCCATATTCGGTCGAACATTCCGCCTCTCTTTTTTTTCAGTTAATGCACTACTCCTACTCTGATTCAGTCAACACAACTCCTCATAAATGGGGGCGTTGCGCTTCAGCTTACTGGCAGGTTTTTTTTTTTGAAATTTCTTTCTGATGTACATGGACGTCAAAAGTAATCCAGGACCAGTCAGTGGACGGGTTGTGTCGACGACAAGACAAGAAATCAACAGGTATTGCCCAACCTGTCTCAATTTTACCAGTACGATGTCAGGCCTTCCATTTCCGCGCGTTCCCCCGTTTCCTAAAGTTGCCTCCTTTCACAGCTCAAATAATGCCATCACAGTATGTCACAACCGATGAAGATCTGACACAACTTCAGCAGATACAACAACATTATGCTGCCGTTTGTGCTGATATCGGTTCATTGCATACGTGGTGCGACAATCTTCAGACAGAAAACGATCATCTGAAAGCAGAAAGTGGATGGTCTGACAGACCAGTGTCAATATCTACAAAGTACATGTGACACAGTGTATGACCAGCAAGAACATTTGTCAACGGCCCTTGACACTCTCGAACGTGATATGGATCGGTTAGAATCATTTTTGAAAAGGAACAATGTCAAATTTTCAATGTTGTTGAAGGCCAAATGAAGATTACCGTGTATGCACCCGGAAAGTCGTTCAACTGCTGAATCATTTCTACCCCTCTAAGACATGGAGCTGTGGTGACGTGGAGAGAGCACACTGAGACGGACCCCCGAGAAGTGATTCCGCCCGTCCCCGGCCGTTTAATTGCCTCCCTTCATCATTGGCAGACAAACTGTCAGTGCTGCAAGAAAAGAGCACAGGAAGAAAGAAATGGCTGATGAAGAAGGAATCCGTGTGGCCGCAGACCTCACCAGACGACACTACACTGCACTGAAACACACAGAGAGGAAGGGAGACAGGCTTATTATTTCAGAGGTCAACTATGTTTCAGTGGAAACAAGGAAATACAAGGATGGATTTCGAGGGAGAAATGCCCAGAACAGTTCTCAACAAATAGTTAGGCAGAACAGTATCAATAGTACAAATCACACTGGACAGCCAAAGGGGGATTCCTCTTTGCCCCCCTCTGCTTCTGACTTGGAGGAATTCCCCACCCTAAACAAGGCGACAATCAGACAACGGAACAGGCAGATAGCTCCAGTCTTATCCAACAGAAGTACTCGGTCTCTATCACTGCCTACTCAGACCTGCAGCGACCCGAAATATATTGAAAATTACAATGCAAGTACTTATACACCAGGTGACAACGTTGGAATGAACCTTGCTAGGTCTGCGGAGCCAGATGCCAAGGTGAATTCTAACGATTGTAAAGAGAGTGTGGCATGGCAGTCAGCAGTGGTACATGGTGATGCTCAGGACATGACGACAACTGGGGCAGTGAGCAGACCCACTGTTCATTTCCTGCCAACAAATCAGCCCACCTCCTACCATCATTCCCGTTTGTCCCCCCACTCGGCTGAGTCCTCTAAGAAGGCAAACATTTGCCGAACCTCAGTTCAGGAAAAAAAGAGGCCACCAGCACACCTGATGTAAGCCTGACAGCAGCATTCCACAGCCCACCAGTCACGTTTTACGACGTAGAACGCCAGTCTTCAGATCCCCCAGTAAGCTACCCCCGACCATCGCCATCCAATCTCCCATCGTCACTCCATCTCCAGCCTGACCCCCTCCCTGGTGGACCAGTCCTGCAATGTCAGCTGCAGTCCGTGCCTCAGCGCAACAGTGTGATCACAGGTTGTGACGTGCAACCGCTGTGCCACGGCCACTCCAGGTGATCCCAGCCAGGGTCTGATATCTACCAGCATCACCCATGAAAACGAAACTTCAAATCCAACACTGCAAAGAGCTCCACTCACACGCAGACACAACAAAAACAAAAGCAAACAAAGCAGACTCAATGATAGAAGCACACAAAACACGGCTTACTGAGAAGATCAAATTCAGAGACAAATACCGCTCTTCTGTTTCACATTCTAACAAATAGGGATTCGACTGGCCCGTTACATTTTGTGGACACTCCAAGAACTTGTCCTGTCCCTCCTGGATCATAGATGGTTTGGCCAGTAAGTTGGCAAATACTGATTTCCTTCTTCTTTTGAACAACAGTTTGATATTGTGTGTTTGATGGTACCTAGATGATATGTTGGACTTGGATGGTGTCTTCAACGGTTACATGAAATTCATGACAAAAGCCATTAAACATTCATTTATGGGACGTAGTCTGGAGGGCTTCTATTACTAGTCAATAAAACACTTAATAAGCACATTACATCAATTAAAGTTCATACCGATCACGTGGTGTGTGTATTAAGATGTCTAAAAGCATGCTTTGTGGGGACAATGACATTCTGTCAATATTTGTGTATGCCCCTCCTTCTGGTTCAGTGCATTACCAAACATCTAATTTCACTTGCCACATTCACGCCATAGAACACTGTATCCTGGACTTGACCAACCACTATCCACAGGCTCAGCTGATATGTTGTGGGGACTTTAATGCAAAGACAGCAGACCTCCGAGTAAGGTGGTCACATACTGATCTACTGATTGACCCTTCCAGTTCGACCCCGTTTTTTCAAGAAAACACGATTGTCTAAGGATACTATGTTAAATGCTTTTGGAGAAAATTTATTAAATGTGTGTGTTGTTTTGATTTTTTCCATTCTGAATGGGTAAAACAGAGGTAGGTTTAGTCGTGATTTTGCATTTGTATTTTCCCATGGGTGGAGTGTCATAGATTAGTGCCTTATTTCTAACGATTTGTTAGACAATGTTGTGAACTTTTCTGTAGGTAGCAGGGTAGAATCAGAGCACATGCCAATCCTGTTTAAAAATTACAGGCAAAACACCATTGTCACCTCTACCTATCTCAGAAAATGTAACTGTATGGAAAAGGGGTAGATTAGCAGAATACATATATAACAGTACCATCGACCTGTTTTGGCAGCAATCTAGAATATGATGCCAGTATGACTGATATTTGTGTTAACAGAGCACTGTATGAATTTACTAATTGTTTGATGAATGCCAGCGCTGGTATGCGCCAAAATCGTTCTTCAAAAAGCAGGATTGTAAGAAAATCTTTCTTTGATGAGGAAAGTCAAAAACAACAAGATGGGAGTTAGAAAGGCTTTGACCATTTTTTAAGAGATCTGGAGATCCAGCTGATAGATGTGCCTATGTACAAATGAGGAGAGAATATAATCAACTTAATTACATGAAGAAAACGTTGTTTTAAAACTGAGCGTATTAACTGCTTAATGCAAGTAGCAGATCATTATCAGGCCTTTGGACTGAAATCAATAAGTATCGCAGTCGTTCCCACATAAGTAATACAATTTCACAGGATCAGTGGTTTAACCATTTTGAACACTTGTTAAACCTTGGTTTTGTCCAAAGTGTGGAGCATCCAAAACTGGATGTCTCTGATATGGCATTTGACCCTAATCTGGACGCTGAAATTACAGTAGAGGAAGTAAAGAAAGCCATCAAAAGTCTTAGTGTGGCAAAGCAGCTGGTCCTGATTCTTTGATAAGTGAAGTCATAAAAACCTCAGGAGAGATTTGATAGTTCCCTTTCTAGTTAAATACTTCAATAACTTTTCAGAGATGGTGTATTCCTTGAAGAATGGACTAAATCAATAATCATTCCATTGTATAAAAAGGTGATGTGAACGAAACGAACAACTATCGCGGCGTTTCCTTGATTAGCCACTTGTGTAAAATTTTTACTCACATTTTGAGTAAGCGGCTCATTTCCTGGGCTGAAACAATGAATTTATTTCTGATGCTCAAGCTGGGTTTAGAAAATCTTGTTCCACTACTGATCACATTTTCACTTGTATGCTAGCATAAAAAAACACTGCCAAGAAGAATGAATTTTGTGTAGCATTTATCGATTTCAGAAAGGCGTTCGATATGGTAAAACATGGTCTTTTGTTCAACATACTACTCACGAAAGGCTTTAAAGGAAATCTGTTTTAACATTTTCAAAAGTATGTACAGCACCATTAAATCATGTGTCAGATGTGATAACTCTTACACTGATTATTTTGAATGTTTGCAAGGTCTAGAACTGGGTTGTTGTCTTTAGTCCCTGCCTTATTTTTTTGTATTTATTAACGAGCTTGCACGCGACATGTTTTCATGTGGCAAGCATGGAATACAATTCATCCCTAACGATGTAGACATTTTCATACTGATATTTGCTGATGACATCGCTCTCATGTCGTCTGCTATAGCCGGTCTGCAAAATCAACTTAATGTCCTATTTGAGTGCTCAGAGATTATGAATAAAGGTTAATATGGAAAAAAAAAACCTAAAGTCATTGCTGTCCTGAAAGGTGGCTATTTAAGTAGAAATGAATGTGGTTCTTTGGTGATAAGCAGTTAGATGTTGCACATTCTTAAAAATATCTGGGTGTTACGTTTTCAATAGAGCGATGTTGCTACTGGCCACGATCATTGCATTGGAGGTAAGAAAGCTACCGTAGAAATTTGAAAGTGATACGAAAACTCAGCAGCTTTTCACCTTAGCTGTTCTTTTAGGATTTTTGATGCTCAGGTTATTCCTTCTCTTTTATGCAGGTCGGAACTATGGGGGTTCAAACCACGAGAATCTATCGAAAAAGTTCATTTGCAGGCTTGTAAGCTATTGCTGAACGTCCCTCCATTTACACTAATGATACGGTACATGGAAACATTGGGGTATTTTCCAGTATATATTACTTCAGAAACGAGATGTATTCAGCTTTGGTTCAGACTACGCACGCAACCACTGACAAGGTACTCCAGAAAAGCATATGGTATGCTTTGATTTACAAATAGAAACAAAAGATGCAAAACTGGGTCACACATATTAAAACACTGCTGTATTCAAACGGTTTGGGGTATGTCTGGATGTTTAAAGAGGTAGGCGTTGAGAAACATTTTATACAGATATTCAAAGAACGCCCATAGAAATGTTTTTGCCAACGTTAGTATGCTCATGTATCAGAGAGCAATCGGTTTGAATCATACTACTCACTTAAAAGCATCTTTGAACATGAAAAGTATTTTTAATTCATTTAGAACAGGCAATTTAAAACTGCCCTCGTGCGTTTTAGAATGGGAGTTTCAAGCATAAATAACCATGTTTTCCGCTTTTTCGGCAATAGTTTAACCTGGTTGTCCCCTGTACCCGGCGGACGATGATGACGAATTCCATGCTATTCAATGCCAGCAATATAGTGACATACGAGCTGAATATTGCATTCAAAGTGCAGGGACCTACCTTACCAAACGTGCCCAATGCACAAGGATTTTGAGAAGTTGCCTTGATACTCAACTGAATGTGTCTAAATTCCTCTTTTTTGGCTCTGAAACGCACAGCAAGTTTTGTGTTATGAAACACATTTTTTTTTTTAGATTATTGCGCTTGATATGAGATTTCTGGCAATGGGAAAAGCCTCCACAAAACGTGTGGGTCTTGGGCAACCCGCACGATCGGGTGTATGTAGTCAAAAACGTCATCCGGTAGACGTTAAAAGAAGTTTGGCACTTAGACTCCTGGAGAGTGACAAACAGTCTGTCTCGTGTCGTAAGGGTTAGGAAAGAAAAAAAAATCCTTGCCCATAAGTCTTAGGTTCTGGTATGAGGTTTCCTGAGAAATCGAGAATCCGAGGAAAAGCGGAGGCTACACAGACGGTGTATTGATTTGGAAAACGTCGAAAAAATGTTATGGGACTACTGTCATAGACAGTAGAAAAGGTCAGAGTAGACACTTTGTAGTTTACTCGATCGAAAGCAGAGCAAATGGAAAAGAGTGGTGTCAGGTATCATTGAGTAGTAGCAAGTGAGTTGGCAGCGGGAACGAATATCATAAAACGGCTACACTGTGTTCTTAGGAACATAGTGTATACATGTTAACTCTCAACATTTTAAAAAAGATAGGTTTTTAGTTCCACAGGACAATACAAATAAACTGATAACAGGACACAACAAAAACACGATGCATTTCCACCTCTTGGGTTTCTTCTTCAGGCACAAAACAACAATATTTAGGACAAGAAAAACGAAGAATGATCAACGTCTTATCTTCTCATATTCGGCGTTTGCTCCCAAACTGGGTGTTGCTCCCAATATTTTGATCTCTCTCTCTCTCTCTTCTCTCCTCTCTCTCTCTCTCTCTCTCTCCCCCTCTCTCTCTCTCTCTCTCTCTCTCTCTCTCTCCAAGACCGCTAATGGGCTAGCTAAGGAATAGGTAGCATACGTAGGCATCA
>JADBJO010008686.1:90000-92675 GCA_016801955.1 Conus betulinus
TTTCCAAGCCAAAGGGATGCAAGAGTATAAAATCGAGTCGACTATGTCTATGTCCCGCAGATCATTGGAAGTTTAATACTAGTCAGTAAGCCTTGAAGAACTAGGAAACTTACACTATGCCGCAACGCTTTCCCGTCATTAGGCTGTGCGCTTTCTATCTTTACGTTGGCAGGTTTCTGTGTTTATCAAATGCTCGCGCTTGCTCCTCATTCAATGCCTAACCGTTACATTGTGAAATTTTCACGCGAGAACGTGACTGCTTGTTTCCGAAAAGAGCAAAATGTCACGATGCGAATCGAGCACTTTCAGCTTTATTATATTCAAGGGCTCGATTTTGAAACATCGTCCGCACATGGACATGTTCCCACAAAAACTGTTGCCAGTTGTCACTTCATTTTGATCTCACAGACCCAACAACCGTTGAGTACAATTTTGTGAATCAGACCTGCTCGCAGGAAAACTATGTCGAGTTTAAGACCCTTGATAATGGTACATACGTTGAAAACGGTTGCAAAGCTTGGATTTCTCCTTTCATTTCTAACCGTGTAAAGAGTATTGTTTTCAAGGTAGTGATTGGAGACTTTGCAGTCCCTTACGTCCTTCATTTGGAAGTCACAGACGATCCTGAATCATGGATCAAAGCGAGAGAAGTGTCGTTTTACAGGGGTGAATAGAAATTGGATTCATGTCATTTCTAATTCCGTGTGAAAAAAAAAAAAATCTGACTCAAAACCAGGATCAAAATGCGTAGATCAATATCCAAGTGATGTGTGTTGTGTGTGTGTGTGTGTGTGTGTGGTGTGTGTGTTTGTGTGTGTGTGTGTGTGTGTGTGTGTGTGTGTGGTGTGTGTGTGTGGTGTGTGTGTGTGTGCATGTGAGATACAACAAGCATTGAAAATGCACGTAATGAGAAATAATCATAACATGGTTTTATTTTGTTTTCCCCTGCAAAATTCTGTGGCCATTTTGATGTCATTTCTGAAAACAAAATCACGCCCTGGACTTTATGTCTGTACGTGTTTATGTCTGAATGATAATTGATAAAGCGTGTAACGTTTTTTTTTTTTTTTTTTTTTTCAAAACAAACACTGTCAAACGCAATTACTATCAACCAACATGGAATCTGTATGACCCGTTCTCCCGTTCAAATATGTTAAACGTTCACTCTTGTGCTGTAAAATATTCAATTATTTCGCATTGGATGATTTGATTGAAATAGGGCAAAAGTGTTTGCGTTTACTAATATGGTTCACTTTTTAAGATAAGGATTTGAAGTTACATTTACATTAGTAATTTTTTTTTCAAAGTTCCAAACAAATAATAATCCTCCTTCTACCCACCCAACCCTGCAGTCTACCAATGCAGATAAGGGAGATAAGCGGACTGCTGCCAGGTAGCGGCGCACTTAGTACTGCACCAAAACAAGTTGGGCAGCATGGAGCGTGCCCCAAGATGAACAGTTTTCAGTGTCAACTTAACGACACGCTCACGCGCTGGTCACGGCATTGGAGCATTGCTTGAAAACTGAAACTACTCTGGACCACACGAAAATGCATTTTTGAGACCTCAGAGGACACAAGTTCTGAGCATTTCGGTCGCTAGAACTACCATTTCCTATGGGGCACAAAGCTGGCAGATTTGCTCAGGGTGGTATCTTTTTAACAGATCAACAGAATCATTTTCTTTTTAACGTATGCAAGTTTATTTGCTTGTCCTTACACAGGCTGTACTATGAATTGTATCCTCGCAATGACAAAGCCCGCTGTGTCCAATGTGAAATTCAAAGACAGAAAATGGGTGAAGAGTCGGTCGGGAAAACAGACAATTTGCCCACAAGCATGTGAACAGTGAGTCTATTTCCCAAAGAATGGCGGGGTCATTGTCTCCCAATTGTCATTGCACCTGCAGTTTCTGCCCAAGTTTTCCGACTGTTGAATACTACTGATGCAAATTATTGCTATACATTTGGAAAAGTAAGCACCAACCTCAGTGTCACTACTCTCTGTGCTATACCACAACAGGTAAATCTGATTGTCAGTCGTAGAAAGAGAAAAAAAACACAAAACCTTGACGTGACCTCGTTTAAGCTATTTAAATTCAATGACGCGTCGACACACGACTACTCTCTCATGTTTCTGAGCGTTAGTCATAGAAACAAAGCTAGGAAAATGAACTTTCTATATCAGATCAATAGTCCTGGCAATTTTTCTTTATGGCTGGCTTTGGGGAGGATTTTTTTTTAACTTTGCCTTTCAGCGTTTGAGAGTGCCTATGAAGAATAGATGAATTCGGAAGCTCTCCAGTTTGGGGGAATCCTACAGATGTCATTACAGATCAAACCATTCAGATACCACTAAAATGCCTATAAAATTCTTAAAGTGCTCAACCCCTTGGGGAGCAACATCTATTAAAATAGGATGGTGTAAAGGAAGTTTTAAAATCAACAGGTCTGTTTCGAGCGCTCGCTCGCTCTCCTCAGGATGGTTTTTGGGTCGCCTACTGCCGGTGTTATATGGCCCGATGTCGCTGTTTGCACGTGCGGATTGGCTGCACGTGTTGTTCGGTTTCAGGGCTAGTATGGTTTGGCATAGTATTAACCATTTTTCTGTTAGAACCCTATCGTTTGCATCTTTTTGAGATATTATTGTATGGTGATGCCCTTTTTACTGATTTTC
>JADBJO010008687.1:0-7500 GCA_016801955.1 Conus betulinus
CAGTCAGCAACAGCATCGCTGAAGAAGATGGCCGGATGGCTGTCGAAAGCTACGAGTGAGTAGCGCATTTTTTTGTTGTTGTTGTTGGAAGACTTGGTCTAAATCTAGGTAGCAATATCTTCTTCTTCTTCTTCTTCTTCTTCTTCTTCTACCGTTTTGTTTGGTAGGTTGGTTAGTTGGTTGGTTGGTTGGTTTAGCTGTTGTTGTTTTTTTTGGACTTCAAAATCATATTATTCCCCACTCCGACCTCAGTCCTGGTTTTTTTATTTCTTCCCCTCCCTCTCTGCTGCCTTTTTTTCTTCCCCTACCCCCCCCCCCCCCCCCCCCCCCCCCCCCCCCCCCACCTGCCCCCCGGCCCCCCGCCCCATATGCCATCTACAAAAACAACAACAACAACAACAACAACAAAACCGCAGCCAACGAAAATAATCAAACAATCAATGAGCTTGCACCTTGAAGAGTCCTCTCTCTCTGAACACAAATCATCAATATCCTTTGCTTAAGTGAAGCGGAGGAGGGGAGGGGGGATTTTTTTAAAGCTTTGTTACATGCAGTCGTCTAGTTCGCGGGGGGGGGGGGGGGGTGTTAGCTATTTGGTTTATGTATTTGTGTGTGTGTGTGTGTGTGTGTATGTGTGTGTGTGTGTGTGTGTGCACGCACGCGCGCGCGTGTGCGTACGTGTGTATGTGTGTGTGTATGTATGTATGATATACATTAAGTTGTGTGATGCGGTTTTAAAATGGGTTTTTTAACGGTGGAATATTATCACGACTATCGCCACATCCCCGCAAAATGAATAAATACAAGGTAAATAAACAAACAAATAAGTACAAAAATAAATGAATAGATTTTTTTTTAATTTAGAATTTAAAATACATATCATATATCGGTGAAAAAATCGTAAGGTTGTAATATTTACCACCCGTCCAGCTTTCCCTCTTATGTTGAAACGTACACGGCTTTTGTTGTTGATGTTTGATCTCGGGATGTTTGCTTAAAAATTCCTACAATATCTTTATGTTTGAGCTCAATGTCATATTCGTTTTCGGCAGACGTTAGGTTTATTTGTTATAATCAAGAAACTCTGGTCCAGTACCACAGGTCTATTGTTCAAATGTCACGCGTTTTACAGAACGTTGTCAGTCAATATTATGAAATTCGCTAGTTGCTTTGACCCCGTGATTTACGTCACACACTGGGGGGCTGGGAAATCGTGGGTTGGATTCCTTGTCAGAGGCATGTGTGTGTCTCGTTGGGTTCTGGCAGGCTGCGAGTGCCAGAGCTAGGCGTGCTGAAAACCACATCGTCGACCTTCATCCGTGTAACTGGTGCGTCCACGAGAGTGTGGCTCAAATTTTCCCGCCTAAAGTTGCAGGTGTCTGCATCTCCTGGGTCTGTTTGATTCTGGGTTATGTCATGAAACTAAGCAAAGAGTACAGCCCTGTCATGTAGTCACAGAGAAGAGTGAAGCTCCGTGACATCATCACCCTCAACCGAACTGATCATCATTAAACAAAACAAAATCTCAAATTCCGTTATCCTCCATCCACTGTTCGTGTGGTAGGTAAGGAAAATAAGAGAGCAAAAAAAACAAACAAGCAAAGTCTCATCAAACAAACAAAGTCTGAAAATTTCTTTTTCTTATGCGCTGATTTGTTGGCAGCATGGAAGAGAAGTCACCAACCACCCAACCAACCAACCAACCAACCAACCATCCAACAAACAAGCTAGCAAACAGTCTCACATTCCTTTTCCTTCATGCTCTGCTCAAGATGTAGACACGAAACAGAAAACAGCAGCAGCAAACAAACAAACAAATAAATGAATAAAGTCTCAACTTTGCTTTCCTTCGTGCTCGGCTCAAAAGGCAGGCACAACAAACGAACAACTTGATCTGACAGAGTGTGAGGCCAGCCCCGTGTTGAATGAGGCGGGGCTGCTCATATTGAGAGACGCCTCAACAGCATATTCAAAGAGCTGTGCATTCTGTCATCTTACAATCTCCTTTTCAGACCTCTCCAACCTCTGCCTTAGAGAATCAACTGCGCTCAAAACTGACTTTACCAGGGGATGGGCCGAGGGTGGGGGTTGGGGGGGGGGGGGGGGGGGGGGGAGGGTGTGTATGAATAGATATAGGGAAGGGGAAGAAAAAGAAATGTGTGTGTGTGTGTGTGTGTGTGTGTGTGCGCGCGCGCGTGAGTGGGTGTGTGTCTGTGTATGAGTGAGTGCGTCTGTAAGTGTGTGTGTGTGTGTGTGTGTGTGTGTGTGTGTGTGTGTGTGTGTGTGTGTGTGTGTGTGTGTGTTGAGTGAGTGTGTGTGTGAGTGTGTGTGTGTGTGTGTGTGTGTGTGTGTGTGTGTGTGTGTGTGTGTGTGTGTGTGTGTGTGTAACTCATAGAGTGGAATGTACAATACACGCAGAACTTTACTTTTTCATTTCGCTCCATTTTCTTTTCGTGATCTGTCTTTTCTCCTTCACCCCGCTATATTTTCACTGTCATAAGCAAAACAAAGCAAAACAAAAACAAAAAAAAAGAAAAGAGAAACAAAAACAAAAAGAAAAAGAAGAAAAGACAAAAAATAGTGTGTGAAAAAGGTCGAAAAAAATATTCAAACAGTCGTCAGAGAGCAATTTAACTTCGTTCGAATAAAGAGCCCTTGAACTGTTGACATAAAAAGTGGTTTCTTTTTACAAATGATTCCTGGATAGAAACGCATTTGTAAATTCGGTTGATTCATTTGTAGGTTTTAAACGAGAGAGAGAGAGAGAGAGAGAGAGAGAGAGAGAGAGAGAGAGAGAGTGTGTGTGTTTGAGTGTGTGTGTGTGTGTGTGTGTGTGTGTGTGTGTGTGTGTGTGTGTGTGTGTGTGTGTTTGTGTGTGTGTGTTCGTTTGTGTGGAGCTATTAGATAAGCTGATTTCAGTAATCTCTCTGCCGATTGGTGGCAATTAAAAGTGGTTTTTATCGGCACCCCATAGTTTGCGGACAACTCGTTTTCTGCACCCTTTTTCACTAAACCCACTTTCCAAACGGAGTGACTGAGGGCGGAAAATGAAGCAAAGTGTAGAAAGAGAAAGGGCTAGTTACCACCAAGGACGTAGACAAAGTACAGGACAAGACACAATGCATTTCGACCTCTTGGGTCTTCTTCAGACAAAACTATATAACATTTAGGACAGTGAAAACGAAGAATGAAGGATCACTTATCTTCTCGGTCGTGCGCCGAATATGAGATCAGAGGCTTCTCGTTCTTCGTTTTCACTGCCCTAAAAAAATGTTATTTGATTTTGCCTGAAGTAGACCCAAGACGTCGAAATGCATTGTGTCATTGTGTCTTGTCCTGTACTTCCTTTGTCTACGTCCTTGGCGGTGACTAACCCCCTCTCTTTCTAAATTTCACTAAACCTAGTTCCCCTCCCCCCCCTCCTCCATCACCCACCCACCCATCCCCATCTTTTCGGCCCGGGAGAAAAGACGTCACCAGTCCCTACCCCGCCCCTTTCTTCCACGCTCGTGTGTTGGCCAATGGCGGCTGAGCTGTCCTGGCGTGAACCACTCTGGAAATACATGCCCACTCTCCGCGTCAGCAGCAGTCTGTGGCATGTTCGCTGTCCTTCGTGCCAGCTTAAAAACGACGTTTTTGTGTTTGTTTGACTTTGTAAGACCAGTGGACGGGACAGGGACATAGCACTCGCTCACACGTCCACCTCGCTGAACGTTCGTCCACCTTCAAAATAGTAGTAGGAGGGGGACTAAGTGAGGGGGTGAAGGAGGTGCACGCACCTTCCCAGTGCTTGGCCCATCTCTCTCTCTCTCTCGCTCGCCGCTCGCTCGCTCGCTCTCTCTCTCTGGCCACACTAGAACTTAGCCAGGTCATCGGCTGCTGATGGGTCACATCAAGTCACGAGTTTCTTAACGGGACAACACTCGTGACTACATGTGATGCATCTTCCCCCACTGAGAGGCAGCTCTTTTGTTTTTTTTTTTCTTTTTTTTTTTTTTTTTTTTTTCTCCTCAGCTCTTCATTTTGAGTACTGGGACAGTTCGTTTCTTTCGCTGGTGCAAGGAAAAAATATACGAGGACCCGAGCTGTGATTAGTCGATAGATTAAAATAAGATATGTGAGAACAACGAACAATATTTGATTCTCAATTTTCTTTTTTTTCTCTTTTTTTTGTGAACTACTTTGTATTTAAATTAACATGGTAGAGGAGTGAGCGGTTGCTTTGGTGTGTGTGGGGGGGGAGGGTTCCTTTCTTGTAAGTCCTACGTCTGTCGGGAAGCACTCGCTCTCGTCCAGTGGTTGAACCTGTGACAAGTTGGGCGATTCCAGGACCGGCCTTCCTTCAAAGCCATCCCATTGACTTCCAAGACAAAGAAACAAATATGAATGGCAGACAGGTGACTCTCTCTCTCTCTCTCTCTCTCTCTCTCTCTCTCTCTGATCTAAAATAACATGTTAGCATGTCGGTATTTGCTATTTGTTTTGACTTTGATTACTTTACTTTATTCGTTATTGTATAGCACTTGTGAAGTCATTCTCCTTCAAATTGAATCCCCCCCCCCCCCCTCTCTCTCTCTCTCTCTCTCCCTCTCTCTCTCTCTCTCCTAATAATAAAACCATGGGTAACGAAGCCACTGAAAACAGTGTTAAATGAAAAGAAAATTGCCTTTCAAAAGAAAACAAAATGGAACGTAAGAAAGTCCAAATAAAACTGAGAAAGGAAATACGCTCAGCCCAAACAAAGTACAAAGAGAAGGTTGAATTGCACTTTCAGTGCGGTAATATGCGAAACGCTTGGCAAGGTCTAAAAAAATTAACTGGTCAAAAATTTTACTGTCGTTTTGATGCTCATGATTTCACCGATGCATTGGGAGTGATAAAAGAGGAAATCAAAGCAAAGATAGAAGATAAATCATTATAGAAGATACGACAATACTTTCAATGTTTAAAAGACTAAATATCCAAAAGGCGCCTGGACCAGACAATATTAGTAGTGTATACTCAAGAACTGTGGATTTCAACTCTGCCATGTCTTCACTAGACTGTTCAATTGGTCTATTAAAACTTCAACTGTCCCCTCTCTCTGGAAAGCCTCAGTGATCTGTCCTATACCAAAAAAGTCTAAACCATCTTCCCTCAATGACTACCGCCCAGTCGCTCTAACATCCATTGTGATGAAGTGTTTCGAAAGAGCAATACTCGGTCACCTCCTCACTGATACAGTCAGTCATCAAGATCCTTATCAGTTTGCATACAAACGCAACAGATGCACAGACGATGCCACTCTCACACTTTTACACAACGCTTACACTCACCTGGAGAGAAAACAGATTCTTTTGTTCGTATTCTTTTTATTGATTTTTCATCAGCTTTTAACACCATCCAGCCTCATCTCTTAGCGCACAAATTTTTATCCTTAAATGTCAGACCCAGGCTTATCCTGTGGATCACAGATTTCCTCATCTCCAGATCCCAGTCAGTGCGCTATCAATCTGTCATGTCATCTGTCCTCTTTTGTTCCACAGGTTCCCCTCAAGGTACCGTTCTTTCTCCTGTCCTCTTTACTCTGTACACCAACGACTGCATTGGTACAGAAAAACACCAGTCATAAAATATTCAGATGATACAGCCCTTGTAGACCTTTCCATTCTGATGTAACATATTTTGATGAAGTTGAGCGTTTCAGCACCTGGTGTAAAGAAAAATTATCTTGAGCTTAACATCAAAAAAACAAAGGAGATGATCATAGATTTTAGGAAAGCGAAAAATTATGTGCCTGATCTTTTATATTGATGGAGAAAAAGTGGAACGGGTAGAGGAATACAAATATCTGGGCACAACGTTAGACAATAAGCTCACTTTCAATACACACACCAGGTCCGCATACAAAAAATGCCAAACCAGAATGTATTTCCTACGCAAATTGAGGAATCTGCATGTCCAGCCAAAAATTCTTAATACATTTTACAGGAGTTTTATTGAGTCTGTCTTGACTTTTTCATGCATTTGCTGGTATGGAAATCTTAATTTGAAAAACAGCAAACTCTTGGATAGCGTTGTGAACATCTGTGGTAAGATTGTTGGTGAGAGACAGGAGAGTATGAGTGAGTTGTATGAAAGGCGTGCGGTCAACAAGGCTCGTACGATTGTTAGTGACAGTGGGCATACGCTTGCGCGACAGTTTGAGCTCCTTCCATCAGGCAGACGATTTTGTGTCCCCAGAGCTAAGCTGATGCGCACAAAAGAAGAGCTTTGTGTTTCAAATCCATTGCGCTTTTAAACAAACACAGCGAGAGGGCGGTGGATCACCTGTGACACAAGCATGTGCGCGGGTGTGTATGTCTGTGAACAAGCGGGAAAGTATAGATGCTGGAGTGTGTGTGTGTGTGTGTGTGTGTGTGTGTGTGTGTGTGTGTGTGTGTGTGTGTGTGTGTTATGTGTGCATGTCCTGGAGCAGTGAGGAATAGAAATGTCTGGAATATGTCTTATCTTAATGATTTTTAATGATAAATCTCTCTCTCTCTCTCTCTCTCTCTCTCTCTCTCTCTCTCTCTCTCTCTCTCTCATACGTGCACACATGTATGTATATATAATTATGAGTGGCTGAGTGCATGCTTTATTTGCACTACCAAAAAGGAGAAGAACTGAAATTCCCATTTTGGTGATACACGCATGTTTTTATTGTTTGAAAGTAATTTTAATTTTTCAGTGTCTGTCTTAACGTTTAGGGCAGCAGTCACGAATGTAATTTCTCTTTTAACGAGAGATAATAAAGTTTTCTGAATCTGAATCTGAATCTCTCTCTCCCTCCCTCCTTCCTCCCCTCTCACCCTCTCTCTCTCTCTCTCTCTCTCTCTCTCTCTCTCTCTCTCTCTCTCTCTCTCTCTCTCTCTCTCCAGAGCGTTTGCCTGTTTGTTTGATTGTTTCAACTATGCTAGAATGAGTAGTTTGTTTTCATTTTTTTCTTCATTATGATCAGTGAAGATGGAGGATATCAAGATAATACCATGGCATTCCTTTAGGATATCAAGATAATACCATGGCGTTCCTTTAGGTCTGAAACCACAGTGAGGGCTGCATTCTGCTTTTCCTTCAATATCTCGGCGTCAGTCCGACCCGAGAGATACGGGTACATGCAGTGTTGGTCAGGGCATTGACCAGCACTCAGAAACACCCATGAAGTTAAGAAACTGGACTTTGGGGGTCCCGTTTTTCCTGTTGAAGCCCGTAACATACTCAGTCTTCTGCAGGATTAGGAACCAAGCAATCATGCCGTGCCAAAGGGAGGTCACTGCTGGCTGAAACTGGAACAAACTTAAAACACAAATACTATACCGCCGAACGAAAGAAACCAACAAATCATAAGACAGAACACGATGCGTTTCGATCTCTTTGGTCATCTTCAGGAGAGACAAATAACATCCAAGACAATGATCACAAAGCACGAGCGGACAGTTCCTTATCTCCTCAGAGTGATGCGAAATGGATGTAGGTAAATGT
>JADBJO010008687.1:12500-20000 GCA_016801955.1 Conus betulinus
ATTGGGGGAGGGGGGTGTGGAGAGAAAGAGGTGGAGGAGAGGTCGGGGGAAAGGAAGCGAGGGCAAAGAGCTGGAACGATTCAAACTAAAAAAAGCCAGATGTGGGAGTATAGTCCATCAGGGATTGTGGCGCCAAGGCGAGAGATGATCCTGGACTCCATGAATTTTCTTTCTGGAGCTGAGGAGTGGTTTCGCCAAACAGTGGTGATGGAAAAATGGGTTTGGCTGTGGCAATCAGAGTTGAAATGAATCCCCACTGGTGTTGGATGAGACGACTGGAAGGCTCAGAGGTGTTTCACAAAGCGTTCGTTGAATTTTCCTTTTGGGTCAGTGATGCTGTGGTTGTTGGCAATGAAAGTGCAGGTTTTACATCCAGGTTGATTGCACGGGTAATTTCTGGCTGAGGAGTTGTTGTTTTTAGTAAACTTGGTTCGTACCAGGTGGTCACGAAGGTTTTTGTCTCTCTTGTAGGCAATGAGGGGAGGTTTGGGGAGGATTGATTTAAGCTTTGGATCAGATTATAAGATTCTGAAATGGCGCAAGAGGATGTTTTTGACAGGAATATTATGGGGGTGGTAGATGAGTGTCGATGGAATACGGTCTCTGTCTGCATCAGGTTTGGACATCAAGGCATCTGACCGAGAGACAGAGTTCGCTCGAACAAGAGCCTCTTGCACAATGGTATGTGGATATCCACATATCTCAAAAAAAGGATGCCATGTCCAGCGCCTTTGTTTCAGAGTCCTGGTCATCACTGCACAGACGTCGGAGACTTAGGAACTGGGAGAAACGAAGGTTGTCTTTTGCAGGGCGTGGATGACTAGATGAAGACAATAGGTAAGAATGAGAATCTGTGGGCTAGTAGAAAACAGAAGTTGACAGGTGTTGTGAGTCAGCTGAAATGGACAGCTGGATATCCAAGAATGAAACAGTGGTCTCCGAAATCTGGTAGGTGAAGCGAAGACATTGGACATTGGAAACAAATGTTATGAACTGTGGAAGGTCAGATTTTTGGACTAGATGTGGTTTCTACACAATCATCAATGAAACATTTGAAGAGGTCAGGAAATTTCCTTGGAAGGTGTGAAAGATCTTTTCTTGCATATGATGGTCCCATTTTGGTGCCCATGGCCACCCCACGTACTTGGCGGTAGTGGTTTTCAGGAAAACAGAATGAGTTTAACGTTAGCACCAGTTCAGCAAGAGGGACTATGGTGGTGATATCATGTTCAGATGGCTTTTTTGAGGAGGTGACTGACAGCTGCAAGGCCTTCATTGTGATGTATGTTAGTACACAAAGCTGTCACATCCATGGTGAAGAGAGAAAACAATAAGGACTGTCAGGAAAGATGAACTGGTCGAACATGTTGAGAGCATGGGCACGCATGCACGCACGCAGGCGCGCGCGCGCATGCGCGCGCTCGCACACACACGGACGCACACACACACACACACACACACACACACACACACACACACATTTTAAACACGTAATCGTCCGTTTACATATATGCTTTCATACGTCATTGCCTATACGTATTCATTTTTTTTCTTTTTATGTCACACGTCCTGAAGACGGTCTATGACCGAAACGTTGCAGATTTTTTTTTCTATTTAAAATGTTCTGAGCATCCTCAAAGACATTTAATATATTTCACCAATCTGTATTGTGGGAGAAGAACACGATGTGGTCGTATGGTCTAAGACCTCATTCCCGTACGGTCGAAGTCCCCTTACCCCCCCCCCCCCCCCTGCCCATCCCTATCCTGCCCCTCCCCTCCCTCCCCACCACCTAACTGCTTTGACATAGATTCAGTTCAATCCACACAGTCGTCTGGTCGAAGTCCCAAGCCACGTCCACCCCCCCCCCCCCCCCCCTCCTCTCCCCTCCAAGCTTTTGCAAACATTTCAGTTCAGTCCGTAACCCTGACCATTATTGCTGGAGGTACAATTGTCCCTCAGGTTTTAAGGAAAAGGTATGAATACATTACAATTATTGCTGGAGGCCTAATTGTCCCTCTGGTTTTAAGGAAAAGGTATGAATACATTACAATTATTGCTGGAGGCATAATTGTTCCTCTGGTTTTAAGGAAAAGGTATGAATACATTACAATTATTGCTGGAGGTACAATTATCCCTCTGGTTTTAAGGGAAAAGCTATGAATACATAAAACACCACGCTTTTCAGGACTGTGATGGAGATGAACAAGAACAAGGTTATATTAGCTGGTCTTTCCTTTTCAAATGCATTACATCTCCCACACAAACACGATAACTGCTATCCTTTGGCGCTAAGATCAAAACGGTTTGTTTTGTTTTTAATAATGCACCGCCATTTACCCCTGTATTATAAATAGTAATGTCCTCTGGTTGGGGCATGGAATACGCGCATTCTCTCTTTCAAATGCTCGATGATAGGCTAGGAGCAATCGGTTTCAAAATTTCAAAACAAACGTGAGACTTTAGGTACAGTTTGTTATATTTGATTTTGGACGTGCTACATAAATTATTCGCTAGCCTTTTTCTTTTTCTTTTCTTTTTTTTGTATTTCAAAGATTTAAAGAGGGGTTGTTGTAGTCGCAAATCCACCTGACTTTAGTTTAAGTGACTTAGTCCAAATTTAAAGTTTTGTCGTCTGAACTTCTGCTCAGGTAACCAGGGAGTGGGAAGGGGTAGGGGAAGGAGGAGGGGGGGGGGAGACGGAAAAAGATGGGAGCAGAAAAGAGGTGGAGTAGATTAGAAGATGGGAGCAGAAAAGAGGTGGAGTAGATTAGAAAAACAGGAGCAGGTGGAGAGGGGGGGGGGGGGGGGCGGGGGGGGGGGGGGAAGGGAGAACGACAAATACTTCGATTCAGAAAGGGCTCATGAAAGGTTGCGGGTTAGAGTGGTATTTGATGACTCATACACAGCCGTCACTCCGTATAGAAAGCCAGACTACACAAGCAAGGGACCTCCTGACAGACGGCTGCACGTCATCGAACAAGTTGGTCAATTTCAACCAATTTTAACGGAGCCGAAATACGTGAAATTGAAATACACGTGCGTTCTAGCTTTTTTTCCCTATTGAATTCATTTTTTCAAAGCAGTAATAGATGCTTGGTGATGGATGGGTGAATATACGAATTCTTGTTTGTTTTCTTCTGCCTGTTAAATGTGAATTATTACGCTGCATTTTGGCAATTATTTCTCACCCATTCTTTGGGCCAATTCTCAATTCGTCACCTCTAATTGCACTCCTGATTTTTCCTCAATACATGGGGGGGGGGGGGGGGGGGGGGGGGGGGGGGGGGAAATGGAGGAGTGGGTGTTTGGGGGGGGGGGGGAAATTGGGGCGAACGCGGGGGGTGAAGGTGAGTGGGGAGGGGGAGGGGGGGGGGGGGGGGGGGGGGGGGGGTGGGGGGTGGGGGGGTGGGGGGGGGGGGGGGGGGGTGGGGGGGGGGGGGGTGGGGGGGAGGGGGGTGGTGTTTAGAATTGGGGGCGAAAACGCGAAGGGGGTGACAAGTGGAGAAGTGGTGTTGAGATTAGGGCGAACAGGTGAAGGGGGGATGAAAAGTGAAGTGAAAAGTGTTTTGAGAGTCGCTCACTTTGGATGATAAAGGTAGTTAAACTGCACCGTTAGTGCATTGCATAAGACACCCCCCCCCCCCCCCACCCCCCCACCCCCCCAATCCACATCGCTGTCCTTGATCATTTTGTTTTATCCCCATAATTGTTTGCCCACCGACCCATGCCCCCCACACCCCAAACCCCCAGGGACTGATGAAGTTCGTTTCTTTTTCCTATTTTTTGTCGTTCTTACGTGTTACGCTGTTTACGTACATTATCATAAATTTGCCTTTAGCACAAACGTGTGCAGAATTGATTTACACAAACATATACAACCCTATTTTAGCTGAATAAAATAAATACATACAAACCTATTCAGCTGAATCAAATAAACGCATACAAAACCATTCTACTGAAAGAAAGACATGTCGCATGAATGCCCATCATGGTTGCTTTTTTTTCTGTTTCTGTGATTTTTGTGCATTGCTTTTCTGTCATTGTTTTTCCCACGGTCTCCATATTTCTCGGGCTCTCTCTCTCTCTCTCTCTCTCTCTCTCTCTCTCTCTCTCTCTCTCTCTCTCTCTGTCTCTGTGTGTGTGTGTGTGTGTGTGTGTGTGTGTGTGTGTGTGGGTGTGTGTTTACGTACGCACGCATGCGTCACATTCTGTATGCGTGTGTGTGTGTGTGTGTGTGTGTGTGTGTGTGTGTGTGTGCGCGCGCGCGCGCGCGTGCGTTTGTGTGTGTATACGTGTGTCCGTACGTGCGTGCGTGTGTGTGTGTGTGTGTGTGTGTGTGTGTGTGTGTGTGTGCGTGCCTGCGTGTGTATATGGGTACATATGTGCGTGTGTGTTTGTGTATGCGCGCATGCATGTGTGTGTGTGTGTGTCTGTGCGTGCGTGTTCACGAGTTAGTGTGTGTGTGCGCGTGTGTGTGTGTGTGTGCGTGCGTGCTTGCCTGTGTGCGCGCTATTGTGTGTGTGTGTGTGTGTGTGTGTGTGTGTGTTTCAACGATCGAAAAAAAATATATATACCCCAAAAGAACGTGTGGTTCCCCCCCCCCCCCCCCCCCCCCCGTCATGTATTACTACAAACATAATTAAAGAAAGACTCTTTCAGTCCCACACTCCCAGCTACGCTCCGCCTTCACTGACGAAATACGTTCGGGCGCATCCAGAGAGGTCGCGTGCATTCTGCCCTGCAGTCTGCACCCCTCCATGCATTACCTCCCTTTGGGATCCATCCAAGCAGAGAATGGCGGCAACAAATGGCACAGAGGAGATTTCTTCAAAGAATTTTTTTTCGAAGGTTGTTAACAGACTGCACTTTCTTTTTCTTTCATACTTTCTTTTTCTGTTTCATACTTTCTTTTTCTCTTTCCTCTAACTCTCGCCTCGTTGTGGTCAGGGTACAGGATGATGATAATGAGATAAACAAAGAGAGAAGAAAAGAAGGTATACACACAGAGAGCCAGAGACAGAGAGAGACAGAGACAGACATAGACAGAGACAGACAGAGACGGAGAACTCGGAACTCGGAAAATGTTTATCAATAACAGGTTATGACTCGTTTTCGATACGTGTATACAGGCTATCGCAATACACACAAAAAAGAGCGAGAATACAAACAATGAAATTTCTAAACAAGTGTCAATAATCAGACACAGAAAGAAAAAACAAAAACAAATGAAATAGTTACATAGCCTACGCCCACACACCCTTGCACACATATACACATGCACATGTACGCTCTCCACACACACATACAATGATGATAATGGCACAGCTGATGTCAGGTCTGTACCCAAGGTCTGACCAGCGCTTTGTGCTAATGCGTAGGTCACACATCTGCTAAGTCGCAGCCATGAGACCCTGTTCTTCAGTACTCTCATCTCAGTTAATCTTAACTTAGTTAATCTTAATTCATTCATCCATCAGCTTTAAATCCTGCGCAGTGTGGTCTCCAAACTTCGTGGATGTGGTGTCGCATACATGGACTAGTCCACACGCGCTGCGACATTTCCCTGAGAAACTGTGTGCGTGTGTGTGTGTGTGTGTGTGTGTGTGTGTGTTCTAAAGCTCCAGTAATCACTGTGTCCAGTAGAATTTCAAGTGTAAATGTTTTGGCAATTATTTCTCACCCATTCTTTGGGCCAATTCTCAATTCGTCACCTCTAATTGCACTCCTGATTTTTCCTCAATACATTGGGGGGGTGGGGGGGGGACAAATGGAGGAGTGGTGTTTTAGAATTGTGGCGAACGCGAGAGGTGAAGGTGAGGGAGGGGGAGGGGGGGGGGCGAACAAGTGAAGTGAAAAGTGTTTGAGAGTCGCTCACTTTGGATGATAAAGGTAGTTAAACTGCACCGTTAGTGCATTGCATAAGACCCCCCCCCCCCCCCCCCCAATCCACATCGCTGTCCTTGATCATTTTGTTTTATCCCCATAATTGTTTGCCCACCCGACCCATGCCCCCACACCCCAAACCCCCAGGGACTGATGAAGTTCGTTTCTTTTTCCTATTTTTTGTCGTTCTTACGTGTTACGCTGTTTACGTACATTATCATAAATTTGCCTTTAGCACAAACGTGTGCAGAATTGATTTACACAAACATATACAACCCTATTTAGTTGAATAAAATAAATACATACAAACCTATTCAGCTGAATCGAATAAACGCATACAAAACCATTCTACTGAAAGAAAGACATGTCGCATGAATGCCCATCATGCCCATCATTGTTTCGCCCGAACAAGTTCGATTAACCAGTCTTTAACTGTTGCAAAGGCTTCAGCTTTTTATCTTTCAAAGATGTTTGAAAGTGTTTAGAGTGAAACAATGAGCAATGGCCCAGGGTTAGGTGGGGAACGAGAGGGCGCGTGTGTGTGTATGTGGGGGGGGGGGGGGGGGGGGGGGACAAAAGATGAAACAGAACTCAGAACTCGGAAAACGTACTCGACCAAAGATTAGAGGCTTCACGCAGAGTCTGTTCCTCTGGTTTGCCTTTGATGACAAGGATGACAAAGCAAGATGGCTGTACCATCCCACTATGTTGTTTCATGCCCCCAGGGTCAGTGTGGTTCGCCTGTGTGGACAAGGATGACAGAACAAGATGGTTGTACCATCCCACTATGTTGTTCAATGCCCACAGGGTCAGTGTGGTTTGGTTGTAATGAAAAGGATGAAAGAACAAGATGGCTGTACCGGCCAGCTACGTTGTTTTAATGCCGTGTGCCCTTGAGGGGTGGTGGTGGTGGTGGTGGTCAGAAAATGTGACCTAGCTAACCCGGCTGATCTCCTGCCCTTCTTCCCGCTGGGTCAGAATGTTTCCGGGAGAGGACGGGCTGTGACCACCCTGACCTTCAGGTCTGTTGTCCTGCTCTGCTTAATGTCGGTCTATGTTGGCCACGTCGCTCTGTTTGTCTGTGCGCCTGTCTGTGTCTAAGTGAATGAGAAAGAGAATGTATGAGATGAAAAGCAGAGTACAGACAGACAGAGAAAAAAAACTAGAAAGACTTCTCTGTTCATAGTAAGTATCTGCTTTTTTTATGTTATATCACTACTGCTGTCGATTTTACTGTTTAGCCTTTTTGTTTTGTTTTTCAATACCACTTTTTTTTTTCGCTCAGTCCAGTTTAATAACCATGCAATACGATGCAAAGCATCCCAATACATACATAAAAACATGACACAAAATGAATGCAATGCAAAAGAGCATATAATGCAAAAGAATGCAAAAGCTGTTTAGTCTCTGTCCCTTAACGGTACATGTTCGTCATCCGTGACTGAAACTGAACTTGAATGACATGTGGGTAGATCAAAATATGCATGCGAGGTGGCACACACGGATCATCATACACGCTGCATATATTTCCTCGAAGACGAACACATTTGTTTCCAAACAATACGAAAGAGACTGTTTGACTTTTGCAACTCATGACTGACTTAAAGCAAACCA
>JADBJO010008687.1:25000-37500 GCA_016801955.1 Conus betulinus
ATGCAATTAGTTCTATGCATTTGCACAGTCTATGCAAAATATTGTCTTTGCTGTAGAAATTCTTCAGAAAAAAAAGCATACACGAAAACCACCAGTCTTATGATATTAAATCATGGATATTTGTGCATAGTCCAGGGCTTCATAGGACAGTTTTGTAGAAGACGTTATAAGCGTACGATCAGTTTTCCCGAGAAAGTAGGTTTTGGAGATGAAGGCACAGACATTCAGGTGTCCACAATCATGTGTGCCAAAGCATGTGATCAGGGTAGAGGTGTTGTAACCTGTCCGGTCCTTCATGTCGTCCATCCAGGACTTCGCCGGTTGACCCCTGTGACGTCCGTCCCCCACCGTCCCTTTCATAAAAGGTGCTCAGACTGTATCGAGCACAAACTGATCAGTCATTTGGCTGCGTTCCATCTGTCGTCAAATGAAAAGTGTAAATGAATGCAAATTAATAAACTGTGTCCAGGATACACACACGCGCGCGCGTGCGCGATTTGATATTTAACCTGTGGCTCTCGCCGGGGCATAGAGAACTTCAGACAACAACTTAAGATAACTTGAATTAACATAACACTTGCTTGCAAACGTAGCATGTCTTTTGCCATTCAAAAGCGTCGCAAATAGATGTTTGATAATTTACTGAATGTTCACAGTGACTTTCTGTTTGCAAAAAGCAAGTTGCAATTTGAGCGCACAGACCTTGGAAACAAACATTCAAAACTTTCTTTTGCGTATATCAGATTATTTAGGACACTCTATAACAAATTATACTTAACTCCACTGGCATTAACATCACCTTTTTTACGGCATTTGCTAGCAAGGGCATTGATTCACCGTATCACATTAGGTGTGTAGCGATTGTTGATTTAAATTTGAAAAATGAAATCATATTTGCATAAGGTCTCTCTCTCTCTCTCTCTCTCTCTCTCTCTCTCTCTCTCTCTCTCACGCACGCACGCACGCACGCACGCACGCACACACACACACACACACACACACACACACACACTCACAGATAACGAGGTTTGCACCGTCAGGTATGCGACCATGTTGCTGGTGCTGGTGGTACCGGACGTGACGTCAGTGCTGCGGACGCTGTGGGGATCCACCCTGCTGGTATCGGGGGCGATGCGGCAATGGCCCTCGGCGCCTGTCATGATCCTGGTACGTCTGTCATGATCCTGGTACGTCTGTCATGATCCTGGTACGTTGCACGTGCTGAATTCACGAGACAGTTTTACCTTTCACGTTACCTATCCGGTACGGGCTAGACACGAGACGTACCCAACCCGTATCGCACATTCTGTAGCGATTTCCCCCCCCGTTTCGGTTTCGATTTTGGACGTGTCTACATGCCAAACTCGTGTTACACATGGCCTTACCCATTTGTGTTTCATAACAGCACAACTCAGTGTTCAGGGAAAGTAACATTTCAGTTGTCTTTTTAAAACCCTTCCTTAGCCTCGTATGTGTTTTATGTCACTAAGTTGTAAACAGTTTGCCTACAACACTTTGAAAGACACCACCTATCATGGCGACCGGGCAGCACGTATCGCCAGTCAGCCTCCTCGTCACTGAGAACGAGATTGGAGATCGCGACTCACTTAGACATATTCCAACTGAAAACAGCTACCTTCTGGCTGTAAAGCAAAGAGTGTAAACCATAGGTGCATTTTAGGAGTGTTTTTTTTTTCTTCATCAATTCATGCTATAAGCTTAACGTTTTATTTTAGCAGTTTTAATCAGGGACGTATAAACCGCTCGACCTGCATGCACTGTTTGGGGTTGGCTTGTTTTGTGTGTGTGTGTACGTGCTTGTTTGTTTCTTTGCGTGTTTGTTTGTTCGTTTTACTCGGGATTCTTCCGTCTGTCCCTGTCACTCCTCAGTGCCAGGTCAGGGCGACCTATCCTGGTCAGATGGTTTGTTGCCAGAGAAAGAAGATTAATCCTCTTTCCGTCCGTTTCCTTTCAAAAGATAATCAATTCTTTTTCCCTTTTCCCTCTTCCCTCCGCTCCCCATCTACCTTCTGAGCTCTCGCTATTCTATCCTCTCCTCTCTCTCTCTCTCTATATGTAACTGTTTATATGGTATCTGTCCTAGCTAGTCGGTTTTTCTCTGTCATAGTCTGTTCAATCAATATCCTGTCTATAAGCTTTCTTCCCTTTCTCCTCTCTTACTCTCTCTCTCTCTCCCTCTCTGCTTCTCTTCTCTCTCCTTGTCCTCTATGCTCCCTGTCTGTCCTGTCTCTCTCTCATGCTCCTGTTCTGTCTGGTCTCGCTTCTCTCTCTCTCTCTCTCTGTCTCTCTCTTCTACCCCTGTCTCTTCCTCGTCCTTCTCTCATCTCCTCTCTCTCCTTCCTCTCTCTCTCTCGTCTTCTGTTTTCTCTGTCCTGTCTATCTGTCTGTCTGTCTCTTCGTCTCCTCTCCACCTCTCATCTCTCTCTCTCTCTCTCTCGTATGTCTGGTTATCTGTCTGTCTGTCTTGTTTGTCTGGTCTGTATCCTATCTATCTAATCCTCTGCTCGTCTCTTCTCTCTCTCCCCCCCACTCCCTCTCCCTCTCCTCTTCTCTCTCGCCACCCACTCCCAACCCTCCACCTCGCTCCCACTTGTCTCTCTCGTCGCTCCCCTCTCTCCTGTCCTGTCTCTCCTGTCGTCTCCTCTCTCTCCTCTCTCTCGTTTCTCCTCTCTCTCCCTAGCTCCCTGTCTCCCCCTCTCTCTGTCTCCCGGACGCCTGTTGCTCCCTCTCCCTCCTCTCTCCCTCGGTCTCTCTCTCTCTCTGCTCTCTCCTGCCTCTCGTCTCTCCTCTCTCTCCTCTCTCTCTACTTCTCCTCTCTTTCTCTCTCATCCTCTCTCTCTCTCTCTCTCTCTCTCTCTCCTCTCTCTCTCTCTCTCCGCTCTCTCCCCCTCTCTACTCCCCTCCCTTCTCCTCTCTCCTCTCTCTCCTCTCTCTCTCTCCTCTCCTCTCCGCTCTCTTTCTCCTCTTCTCTCCACACACTAAATCTGTCTCCTGTCTGTCTGTCTCTCTCCTCCTCTCTCACCTCTTCTCCTCTTCTCTCCTCACTCTCTCTCCTCATCTCTCTCCCTCTCCCTCTCTCCCTCTCCTGTCTCTCTCCTCACACTCGTCATCGGCTCTCTCTCTCCTCTGTCCGCTCTGTCTCTCCCCTCTCCTCCCTCTCTCCTCTCCCCTCCCTCTCCTCTCTCTCTCTCCTCGTCATGTTCTCTCGCCCCTCTCTCTTCCTCTCTTTCTGTCTATCTGTCTGTCTGTCCTGTCTGTCTCTGAATCTCTCTCTCTCTCTCTCTCTGTTTATTCCCTCTCCGTCCTCTCTCCGTCTCCCCCCTTCTGTCTGTCTGTTGTCTGTCCTCTCTCTCTCCCTCTCTCCTCTCTCGTCTCTCTCTCTGCGCGCGCGCCCGTGTGTGTGTCTGTATGTATGTGTCGTGCGCGCCGGTGTGGTGTTTGTCCTGTCGTAATTTACTCTGCAATCCTCTTTCATTATGGTTGTCATATACACAGTTCTGTTGGAATGACTTGATTTATTATCTATATGACATCCTCCCCCGCCCCCCCCCCCCCCCCCCCCCCCCCCCACCCCCCCCCTCCCGACGTGGTGACTGGGCCATCATTATGCATCTCCCCCCGATTTGTGCTTATTTTCATTTTTTCCCCCCCTGGTGCTTCAAATTGCTTGTCTTGCATCTCTTGGAATGTTTTGATTGTCAGATTGTTCTAACGCTCTTTCCCCGCACCCACTCTCGCCTCTTTGTCCCTCTCTCCCTCTCTCTCTGTCGCCCTTCCCTGCACTCCTTCGCTCCTCGTCGCCCTCTCTCTGCTTCTCTCTCTCTCTCCTTCTCTCTCTCTCTCTCTCTCTCTCTCTCTCTCTCTCTCTCTCTTCATTTTTTTTTTTTTTTTTTTTTTTGTATCGTATTGTAGTTCTAGTCACTTTTTGCATGCTTCTTTTGTTGCCTTATCTTATGTTGACCCTATTCAGGGCGAGGACTGGATGTAAAAAAGCACATCAGTGCTTATCCCTCAATTTTTTAACTCCACTTCTATCTGCTCTGCTCCTGATAGCCAATTGGCAAGAAGTGTTCTGTGTTATTCGTGGTGTATGAAGAAGAAATATTTGTCCAGAGTTCAACGGTCTGTGCCGTATTGCGTGTTACACAGCCGTTACTTTGTACTTGGTGTTGTGTGTTTGTATGTTGGCTTGTTTTCGGACACACACACACACACACACACACACACACACACACACACACACACACACAGTCACCACAACCATCACCTCACCACCATCACACACACACGCGCAAGCGCGCGTGCATACACACATGCAATCATGCACACACACACACACACACACACACACACACACACACACACACACACACACACGTGCGCGCGCGCAGCACGCACGCACGCACGCACGCACACACACACAATATTTTAAAAGCACAGTATGCCGCCTGTTCCAGTGTCCTAGGCACTGTGTCGACGCACACAGCGCACGTATCGCTCAGACAGGGATTGCCTTGGGCCCAGTGCAAACACTGCCCTTCGCTCCCAAGCCAGAGAATGTCTCTGTCTGTCTGTCTGTCTGTCTGTCTCACACACACACACACACACACACACACACACATGCCCGCGCGCGTGCGCTCGTGCGTGCGCTCGCATGCTGTCAAACTCTCAAACACTTACACCAACACACACACACACACACACACACACACACACACACACAGTCACCACAACCATCACCTCACCACCATCACACACACATGCGCAAGCGCGCGTGCATACACACATGCAATCATGCACATACACACACACACACACACACACACACACACAGAGGCGCGCGCGCGCGCGCGCGCGTGCGCGCGCGCACAGCACGCACGCACGCACACACACACACACACAATATTTCAAAAGCACAGTATTGAATCTAGGTGTATATTTTGGCCAAGCATTTCTTTCCACAATCATATCTTTTCTGTCAGTCGCTTTGCTTTGAGATTTGGCGCATGGTACATTTTGTCATTACCTTCTTGAAATGGCAGCCACCAAGTGTGCTTGTACTCCCCAGGACTCGGGTGTTGACATTTCTCTTCTTGCCCACTGCTTGAAATATCTCTGATTAAAGCTCAGAAGGAGCTCAACACGCATCATCTTGAACTGCACTCACTTACCGTCGGCTAAACCGTCTCCATTGGCTTCCAGCCAACAAAGGAATTTGTAATCTTTACTCTGATTGGGGTACTTTGAAAGTGCAGGCGGAAATTGAAACCAATTTTTAAAGGAGTTTATTGTAAAGCCGCCAATTGACAGGGACAAACAAATTACGAGACAAAACTTGACGCGTTTCGACTCTCAGGTCTTTTCATGCAAGATGAACAACATTCAGGACAATGAAAACGGAGAATAAGCAATCATTTATTTTCTCAAATTCGTGTTTTGTCTTGTAATATGTTTGTCCCTGTAAATTGGCGGGTTTACTTTAAATTCCTTTTCAAATTCATCTGACTGATTCTGTTTCCTTTGACCTCAGATACACGCACCCTCATATAGTCTTCATTCCGCCTAGGAGTCTCACTTATTCTTGCACTCCAAAGCAATGGGTCCAAGTGAGTTGTCCTTCGCTGCATGGATTCAGCTTCCTTCATCTGTGTGATAACCACCATCTCTGTCTTCCTTCATCTGTGTGATAACCACCACCTCTGTCTTCCTTCATCTGTGTGATAACCACCATCTCTGTCTTCCTTCATCTGTGTGATAACCACCACCTCTGTCTTCCTTCATCTGTGTGATAACCACCATCTCTGTCTTCCTTCATCTGTGTGATAACCACCACCTCTGTCTTCCTTCATCTGTGTGATAACCACCACCTCTGTCTTCCTTCATCTGTGTGATAACCACCACCTCTGTCTTCCTTCATCTGTGTGATAACCACCACCTCTGTCTTCCTTCATCTGTGTGATAACCACCACCTCTGTCTTCCTTCATCTGTGATAACCACCACCTCTTTCTTCATCTGTGTGATAACCACCATCTCTGTCTTCCTTCATCTGTGTGATAACCACCACCTCTGTCTTCCTTCATCTGTGTGATAACCACCACCTCTGTCTTCCTTCATCTGTGTGATAACCACCACCTCTGTCTTCCTTCATCAGTGTGACAACCACCTATTCTGTCTTCCTTCAAAAGATCTGATGATCAAAATCGCATTATTTCGTGTATGAATACCTTTAGAAACTGCTTGCCTTCTTAACACTTCCATTCTTCTAAACAAAAATGTTATCTTATTCCGCCGCACAAAAGGGACAATAAATTACAAGACAGACCACACACACAGCACGTGTGTTTTGTCTTGTACTTTGTTTGTCCCTTTCTTCCGGTGGAATGATATCATATTTTTTCATTTTAATTTGTTTCAATTTTTCGCGCTGAAGTCAGCTCATTTTGACACCAACCTCCCTCCTCCATTGTACCATTTACTTCTTTATAGTTGCACGACCGCGCGTCTTCGTCAGTCTTCCTGTTTTCTGTGTGCCTGTGTCTGTGTCTGTATGTCGTAGTGTTTGTGTCTGTATGTCGTTCTGAGTGTCTGTGTGTACGTGTCTGCATTGCGTGTGTAACTGTGGGTAGGAACACGATTTTACCGTGAGCGCTGACAGCTCAAGAAAGATTAGAGGCGAGGAATGCTTACACCATTAAAACAAAACGAGACAACCGCAGAATATAAACCGTAACTCTGTGTGTGTGTGTGTGTGTGTGTGTGTGTGTGTGTGTGTGTGTGTGTGTGTGTGTGTGTGTTTTACAAGCATGGGGATGAATTGTTTGTTTTTTTTTGTTCAGAGTATTTTCACTGCAGTGCTGGAGTCGGCAGCAATGGCGTATTTGACACTGGAAGTGGCGGTGTCACTACCGCCGTACGCTGTGCTTCCTCTGCTGCACGTGCTGCTGCTGCTGCAGATTATGCTGAGCCAGTGCCAACCTCTCAGGGTAGGTGTCCAGTACACCATGTTGTCAACACTTACCTCACAGGCCAGTGCCAGCCTCTCAGAGTAGGTGTCAGTACACCATGTTGTCAACACTTACCTCACAGCCAGTGCCAGCCTCTCAGAGTAGGTTCCACTACACCATGCTGTCGACATAGACCTCACAGGCCAGTGCCAGCCTGTCAGAGTAGGTTCCACTACACCATGCTGTCGACATAGACCTCACAGGCCTCTGTCGTCGGGGAAAGCACTGATAGTGTATAGCATAGCAGTGGTAGTGTATAGCATAGCAGTGGCAGTGTATAGCATAGCAGTGGTAGTGTATAGCATAGCAGTGATAGTGTATAGCATGGCAGTAATTGTGTACGGCATGGCAATAATAGTGTATAGCATAGCAGTGTAGTGTATAACTTAGCAGGACAGTGTATAGCATAGCTGTGATCGTGTATAGCATACTAGTGATAGTGTATATCGTATCTGTGATAGTGAGTAGCAAAGTTGTGATAAAGTATGGCATAGCAATGAAAGTTATAGCATAGCAGTGGTGATGTACGGCATAGCAGCGATAGTGCATAGCATAGCAGTGATAGTGTATAGCATAGCAGTGATAGTGCATAGCATAGCAGTGATAGTGCATAGCATAGCCGTGATAGTGCATAGCATAGCCGTGATAGTGTATAACATAGCAGTGATATTGTATAGCATATCAGTGATAATGTATCTGTTCCTTCGTCTTCAGAGGCTTTTTCACTGAACGTTATACTGGACGATTAAGGGGGGAAAGGGGGATGGAGAGTGGGGGGAGATGGAGAGGGAGCAGTCACGCGCGAGTACATGTGTATGTAACAATAAGTGTGTGTGTGTGTGTGTGTGTGTGTGTGTGTGTGTGGGTGTGTGTGTGTGTGTGTGTGTGTGTCTGTCTGTCTGTCTGTCTGTCTGTCTGTCTGACTGTGTTCCGCCAAATTGCTTGATCATAAAGTTTTTGTTTTCTATACCAGACGTCATGGTGATGAAATGTGTCAGGAGCTGTCCAGTGAACGCAGCTCCCAGCCCCGTGGCCACTGTGCTCGGCTGCACTTTAAACCACATGCAATGAAAAGACCGCGGCCACCACTACATAGTTCAAATCATAGTTTTTTTTTTCGGGGTGGGGGGGGTGGGGTAGGGGGATTTTTTCCATCTTCTAACTGTCATTGTCGGTGTGTGCAGAGACGCCTGCGGACGGTGGCCGTGACGCCGCCCAAGGAGGACGGGCAGCAGCAACGGTGTGGGGCGGGGCATCGTGACCTGTGTGCTGGCCGCCCTGGGGCTGTGCCTGCCGGCCCTCCTAGCCGTGCTGATGGCCGTCTGGGGCCTGGCCACGCCCCTCCGCGCCCTGGCCATGCTGGCCTCTCTCCTGGCCCTGGCCCTGGCCTGGTGTCGCCCCGTCCGTCACCGAGCCTTCTGCGTCCACCGCGCCCACCCTTCCTCCTCCTCTTCCCTCCACACCCGCCACAACGTCATTCTTCTGCTGGGCGTGCTGAGGGTGGGCTCCGTGTTCGCTTTCACTGTACTGATCGCCGCTGTAGGCGTGGAAGGAGAGCGGGTGGAGACAGCGGTCAGCTTGCTGTGGAGGGGGCTGAGGCAGCTGCACGGCACGCCGGCCTTGGTGTGGGCGCTGGTTCTGCACTGCCTGGCCAACATGGCGTCCTACCTGCTGACCAGGCTGGGAGCCTACTTCAACGCCACGCGATCCTCCATGGCTCTGCCCACCGGCCTGTCCACGGCCCTAGCGTCAGCCCTGTTCCTCCTCCACTGCACGGACCTTGTGCAAGTGGGCCTAGGACTGCCTGCGTGTCCTGTCAGCCGCTCTCACCTGGCCGTCCTCATCGTGTCCATCATCTGTGTGTGGATCCTCCCCCTGGTGACCCTGAGGAAGAGTTACTTCCAACCCTCCAGCCTCATGTTCCGTCCTGAGATGGAGAGCTTCGTCAGTGTGAACTACAACAGCGTGTGTCTGGACCAGAACCTGTTGCTGGATTACAATCCCGTGTCAGCCCTGTATGGACAGTGTCTGCATGCAGGGACCAGGCCCAGTCGTGTCTTCATCTGCACCACCATGTACCGGGAGGCGGACTACGAAATGGAACAGCTGCTGAGGAGTCTGTCCCAGGTGTCAAGGTCCGCCAGACTGAAGGAGGCCAACGTCTACCTGGAGTCTCACATCTTCCTGGACAACGGCGCTGATGACTTCACACTCAAGGAATTCGCTTTGCAGCTGATCGCCTTGGTGGAGACCGGTCTGTCCATCGTGTGTGAAGATTCCGTCATTCACAAAACTCCCTACGGGGGTCCAGATCAGGTACAATCTTCCTGGAGGCATGCCCCTGTTTCTTCACCTCAAAGACCCTTCTTTGGTCAAAGCTAAGAAACGGTGGAGTCAGGTTGATGTATATGAAATACATCCTGGATCACAGAGTAGAGACCACCCATGACCACAGTCCTTGCCCCTCTAGCGGCAATACTCTCAACGTCAACGGGAGTGGAAGTGGACTCGCGGACGACGGAGCAGCGAAGTTCTTCTTCAGCTTCGATCTGTCCTGAGTGGATTCAAGATGACAGCGACGTACCGACGTTGCATACTCCTGATCGCACTTCCTTGGCGGAAGGCAGAGGAACTATATCTGAGCAGCGCTCTGACCAAGGCATGGACGTCAATGACGAGGTGTCCGCCTTTTCAGATGGTCCAAGGCTCAAGGAACACAGCCCTCATCCCCCTTGGAGTCACGACATAAACCAGTCCATTACACTGAAGCCGTCTGGCCAGTCCATTACATTGAAGCCGTCCAACCAGTCCATCAAATTGAAGCCCGTCCAGCCAGTCCATTACATTGAAGCCGTCCAACATCTACGGCAGCCCGTTTATTTCGCCTCTGCACGTGAAAACACAACCCGCTGTACATCTCAGAAGAAGACCCGAAGTCCAAACACGCCGTCAGGATGGCCCTCACAGGTGACCACCAGCGACATGGATGGTGCTTTTCCAGGGGATGACCCTGGCCGCCTCGGGTCCAGTTCTGTCCGGCAAAGTGTCACGGACCTGCCCATCTTCTCCATCTCTGGCGGCCTGCCGATCCACTGTGCTGCTACACAGATGAGGTGCCGCAGGTATGTATTGCTATATGCTCAAATGACAATTTTCTTTTTCTTAAATAGAAAAACAGTCCAGAACGATAATGTTGCGTATAGCCCAGCCGACCGCAAAGGGCCATGTCAGGGCTGTCTCGCGATGGCCCGGAACGTAGCGTTTCTTTTAGGACGAAGAGCCTCCAGGGAGAACTTGACAGCAGACACTCCACCTCAGTTGCTGTGACTTGAAGTGAAAGCCAGACTCCCTCAATCTGCCGGCTAGTCCCAGTATTGTAGATGTGAGCTTGTTCCTTTCTGCTCTGGTTTTGATGACCCTGATGGAGTGTCATATCCGGTCTTCCTGGTGATCACGGGATGGTTCTTCCATTCTTAAATGTGTGCGGTGCATTATCAGTGATCTACTCTATCCAGACACCTGTTTCCATATTACTCTATCCAGTACACCCTGTTTCCATATTACTCTATCCAGTACACCCTGTTTCCACATTACTCTATCCAGTACACCCTGTTTCCATATTACTCCAGTACACCCTGTTTCCATATTACTCTATCCAGTATACTCTGTTTCCGTATTACTCTATCCAGTACACACTGTTTCCATATTACTCTATCCAGTACACCCTGTTAATGTTTCCATATTACTCTATCCAGTACACCCTGTTAATGTTTCCATATCACTCTGTCCAGCACACCCTATTTCCATATAACTCTATCCAGTACACCCCTGTTTCCATATTACTCTATCCAGTACACCCTGTTAATGTTTCCATATTACTCTGTCCAGTACACCGTTTCCATATTCCTCTATCCAGTACACCCTGTAAATTTTTCCATATTACTCTATCCAGTGCACCCTGTTAATGTGTCCATATTACTCCATCCAGTACACTCTGTTTCCATATTACTCCAGTACACCTGTTACCATATTACCATCCAGTACACCCTGCTTCCATATTACTCCATCCAGTACACCCTGTTTCCATATTACTCCATCCAGTTCACCCTGTTTCCATATTCTTGATGTTATAGTTGTTCCAGACCATGAAAAACAGTTCTTTGCAGCGTTGGTGTGTCTGGAGAAAAATCCTCCGCAAGAGTAGGCTTTCCAGTAGAAGACATTCGTCACATAATCAATCCTTCGTTATACACCACATACACACTTACATACACACAATAGATACATACATTGGCAGACAGACAGATAAACAGACTTTTCAGACAAGTGAATATTGCATTATGAAGGCATACAGAGATTAGAGAGATATGTGGGCGTATCGTGATTTTACGGCTCAGTGTATAGATTATAGTCTTTAATTGAATATTTCACGTTTAGGCCTCAACGACTGTTTTCGTATTCATGCCATGGTGTACCATAATGAAAACGCATGAAAAAAAAATAGAAAAGAAAAGAGTGAGATGACAAAGCAGAAGTTTAAAAAACGGAAAGAGAATGGGGAAATGAGAAAACGAAGAATGGGGATGAAAAGGAAAAGTTAAGGGGGGAAAGAGGGGAAAGAAAAACACTGCAGTATGAACATTGTGGGTTTGTTTACTGGTGACGTCATCATTTAATGTCGGATCAAATTATGATTTAAAAATAGCCAGCTTATGTCAGTTAGATAAAGAAAAAGGGTAGAATATTTTTTTTCTTTTTTTTAAGGGAGGCGGGGTATATGACAATAGATCTCACTTTTAAAAAACTGGCGAACACGAACAGAGGCAGCTGCGTTTGATATTTCGGATCAAATTGTGGACTGAAAATGCCGGTCAGAATGTCTGGGGAAAAAAAAAAAATAAAAAAAAAAATGCCGGATCAGTTTGTAGACTGAAAATTCTGCATCAGTTATGGACTGAAAATGCCGGATCAAAACACATGGGGGAAAAAAATGATCAGTTTGTAGACTGAAATGCAGGATCAGATTATGGACTGGAAATGCCCGGATCAAAATGTATAGGGGAAAAATCGGATCAGTTTGTAGACTGAAGTGCAGGATCAGTTTATGGACTAGAAATGCCAGATCAAAGTGGGGGGGGGGGGGGGGGGGGGGGGGGGGGGGGGGGGGGGGGGGAGGTGGAGGGGGGAACCAGATCAGTTTGTAGACTGAAAGTGCTGGGTAAAAATTATGGACTGGATATGCCGGATCAAAATGTATGCGGGTGGGGAGTAGGGGGGAATGCTGGATCAGTTTGTAGACTGAAAGAGCTAGATCAGATTATGGGACTGAAAAATGGCGGATCAAAATTTATGGGAGAAAAAAAATACCAGATCAGTTTGTAGACTGAAAGTGCTGGATCAGATTATGTACTGGATATGCCGGATCAAAATCTATGGGGGAAAAATACGGGATCAGTTTGTAGACTGAAAGTGAA